>PPHD01013135.1:0-17549 GCA_002909625.1 Bambusicola thoracicus | reverse complement strand
TCACAAACCCCTTTCAGAGTCTCCTGAGGTTTTCTTTCAGCAATGAACTGTTACAAACACAGTTCTTACATCCTCTCCCAGTGGTCCTGTGTCAAGTAGTTCAGTCTGGGACCAGTCCTTCTGTCCTTTTTTTTGGGTGACTCAGATGAGATATAGACAGAACCTTGGAAAGACGTTGTGGTGTTCAGCACTTATATTAAGTTGTATGTGTAAGCTTATGTAATTAGAGAAGTTAATCCTGTCACTTTGAAATGCAAATCAAGCCTTAGATGAGGTGATTTCCCCATCCCCTCACCTTCTCTTTAATACCAGAAAAGAGAAGACAGTTTGACTCTTGCCATATTGTAAGCAATGTGATATGTCCTACTGGAACAGGAACAGTGATGCAAAAGGAAGAAAAGAGCATGTTTACAGATTAGGTCCTGTGAGGAAAACCAGTGTTTTCTCAGAGAAAATAGAAAATCAAGAACTGATTCTCTAGTACAATAAAGAGAAAGTCAGTGAAGGAGAGGAATATTGGCATAGACTTCATAGGCTGTCATGTTATTTTTCTTAAAATTGTGGACGCTAGTTTCCCCCAATTGCCTTGCTATAAGTGTTAGAATTAGAAAGTAGTAAAGGCAGAGAAAGTAGATGTATGTATGTATATAATCGCTGTCTTTAATCTTTTATATGGGAGACACAACACAGAGAATAAATTGTGAAAAGATTTTTGTTGAGTATAACTGACAGAAGCTGTAGCAGAGGAAGTCAATAAACTTAGCATGCAAATAGTGACTCTCATGAATCAGCCCAGTCTTCTGTTTGTCCGTGTAGGAGAAATACAGTATGGTGTACATAGGAAATCAATGCAACTGCCACACTTTAAATACTCTGAGCTTCTAAAGGTCAGATCAGCCTGGCTATTCTGTATTCACTCACTTCTGTTACAATCTCCTCCTCTTGCTGCTGAGTTTGTCCTTTAAAAAGAAAAAAAATCTATCTTTAATGTTTTGGCCTCTTTCTTTCCTTCAACTCTTGTAATGGTGCTACTGTAAGCTCAATAATTTCATCTCAGATATATTGTGCTGTCTTCATTGTATTTTTCCTCAAGACATCTCCTACTCAAAGGATTTCTAGAATTTATTGTAGTTTTGGTGTTTCTACAGCTTCTGCCAGTGCAACTGTGCGTCCCAAGCATGGGGGATACAGAATATCCAGATGTGCATGCTTGATACTACGGCTACATAAATAATAGAGAAGCAAAGCACTGAGAGGTCAAGTTTCTTCCACTTCCACTGCATTAGCAGTTGGATTTGAGCAGTGCTTATCACTAGATATCCACCCTAACAACCTTACTTAATTTCTGAGGGTAGTTTTTCTGTTTGTTTCAGGCCAGAACTAGGCACTTGGCAAAAGGAGAATTGACAGTATCTTAATGTTAGTGAAAGGGTGTTCTTGGCAATAAGGAAAGGAGAAATCTTCATAGGAACAAGGGTGTTTGGACAAGATCATGCTCCACTAAAGAAGAACATAAGAAATGTGGTGGGAGCATCTGGTTGATGAATAACTTTCTAATTGCATAATTTAGAATCTCAGAAATGTTGGCTGGAACAGACCTTTGAAGGTCCAGGCAAATGCTCAAAGCAAGACTGTCACCAATAGTAGATTAACTTTGCTATGGCTTTGTCTGATTATCTGAGAGGGAGATTCTGACATCCCCCTGGGTAGGAAAATGCACCCCAAAGTGTCCCATCTATCAAATGGAAGTGAGGTGATGAGTTGCTTCTGATCAGTCCTCTCTTTGTGTAGATCTGAAAGAAGCCTTTCAATTAAAGGTAAGTATATGAGTATTCTGTTTTGGTTTCCACAGGTGCTTGGAGATCAGTCCTATGTTGATGAAGAGATGCATTCTTTCTGACATAGCATTTCTCACTTGACTAGATGGCATTGTCAATAAGCCATAGGTATGACTTGGATGAGCAAGGTAAAACTTTGGTAAAAGAGCGATTGTTTATGCACTAAACTCTCATTTGTCAAGATGGGATATATTCTCATAGCCCATTATATTCTGTGATTTTAAGATTATTACACTGATTTTGATCACACAGAATAGAAGATAATACATAGAAGAGAAATGTGGCTGTCTTCTCAACAAATATCACTCTACTGATACATTTCAGTTGGAAAACAGACTGATTTGAAGGGAACAGTGTGCTGTTCTTGCGGGATATACAGTGATCTGTGCTACAGGTGCTTCTGGATCACTTTCCTCTTTTGCAGTAGTGATAGTTTCCTAGGTAGGCAGATATGCGCTGCTAACATAGCAAAAGGAATTTCATTATTTGTGTTGCTGGAAAAAAGCAAAATGTGTTGATTTTCTCCTTCCTGGTGCAATATATATGCAATATCTGGGTATCTATACAGAAATTCTGGAGATGTCTGGTTACTTAGGAGATAAAAATAAGCTTGTAAAAGTGTGGTTGTTGGCAACATGGTAGAGATATGTATGCTTCAGTGCCAATAGTAAATTTTTTTCAATCATATGCTTACTTCTCTCCTTTGACCTGAGATCTTGTTTCTACTTGCTTTTTCTGAATGCTGTGAAATTCTGTTGCGCAGCAAGAGAGTTAATTTAAATGACTGTTAATAGTGTTTTCTACGTAGCTCACTAGGGTTTTTAAGAGCTACATGGATGATAATTATTAATTTCATATCAGTCTTACATGTGTAATATGATGAATCTGTAATGCTTCAATTATGAGAGTAAACTGGGCTATGCTGCAGAAGAAAACTGATAAAGTTGAGGTTTCCTGATGCAGTATTGATGCAGTACTTTATCTTCCTTTATGTTTGTTAATTAAGGAAAATCCATACTCAAGTATGGATTCTGATATTAACTGGAATAGAGACCACCTATTTTCCATCAGCTTCAAAATGTGCGTAGATGAGACTAAATTGTCACCAATGGATTCAAATCCAGAAATCGAACCTTCTGTATCGTCACATCCTTGTGGGTCCCTTCCAACCTGGGCTATTCTGTTTTGTTCTGAAGTAGCATCTTGCAAGCACTGTTTTGCATTCTACAGTAATAATTAGCAGAATGAAACCTAACCAATCTTAGTAAGTTTTGGATAATGATATTACTACAGAGCTATTTCTAATTTATCCCGAATTGCTTAGGTGGTCAGTACTCTCAATCTGATTACTGGTAGTCTCGAGAATGGCAAAGCTCTGGATGCTGTATGAGTAACAGAGGATACTTGTAACACTTTAAAGGAAAAAATACAGAAAACAGCAACAAAAAATTTTGGTCCATAGAAGACGGAAAATAATAAGACTTGTTACAAGCAGAAGCTATCTTTAGCATAAAGATACTTGTGCATATCACATGAGGTATAAAAATGTGACTGATCTGCACACTGTAGCTTTGCAATAGTGAAGGAGTACTTTCCTCAGTCTAAAGATGAAAACTGAGATAAAGTACAGTAGCTAGTAGTCTGAATTATTTCTGCTGTTTTTGGACTCGTACATTCTTTTGAATTCCATTTCCAGTACTTTTAAGAAAGATAACAAATTTTCCTATTTACAGTCCATGTTATCCCCTGGTTCATTGCAGGAGATGTTCTCTAATTGTGAGAGTGGTCCCACATCTTCCACTTCTTAAGTCTTCTTCACCTTTCAAGCTCTAGTTTAAAAAATGAAACTGCAGGGTAAGTGGTGCTCCCAGTTTGTTCCACATTCGTCTCTGTATTTTATAAAAGTGAATATTTAGGGCTCTGTTCTCTGTTTGCTCCACAGTGGACTAAAAATCTTGCATGAAAGGAATTGGATCTGTTTTGCTGGGAGAAAAATGCATATTTTACTTGATCTGTTTGTACTTAAGTTCATTAAGTTAAAAAGAAAACAAAACCAACAACAGTCTGGCAAATGCAATCATGTGTAGTTTTGTTTGTTTATTTGTCTCTTACCCCCAAATGCCTGAACTCGGAGCTTATGACCATTTTGTAACTCTCTCAAAACTGAGCTTTCTCATGTAAATTGTGAAGAAGTTCTGTTTTTCTTCCTTGATTTTTGTTTTTAAGATTTTACAACATTCTTTCTGCTTGAATTGCTGAATAGCAAAGTAGAAAGTCAGACATTTATAGCATGTAATTAAGCTCCTTATAGACTGAATATTTGTCATTACTGTAGGAACAAATGTGGTTTATTTTCTCTTGTGGGGGGTTCTGACAGTAAATACTGTGATATATTTCTTCCATTATTACAGGTGGATTTTTGAAAAACTAAGATTTTAAACAGAGCCTTGCTTTTCTTTGCAAAGGAAAGCTGAAGTATAACAGGCTGGAAATTAGAAGTGATGTCTAATTCAAGCTACATAACAAAAATCACACTTTCATTGCACATCTTCACGAAATGCTGTGTTACATTCTATGACAATCAGTGCAAGTCAAGCACCGCACACCATGCTGAGCTTAGAATCAGCATTCAACGTGCAATTCTCAGGACAAAAGTAGGTGGTACTGATGGCGATGAAAACTACAAAAAGTAGGAAAAACAGATCCCTTAACAACAAAATCACACCTGGTGTTAAAGCCTGGTCTTTCATTAAGCAATGATTGTTGCCTGCTGTGTATAAAAATAGCCAGCACAAATAGCACAGCTTAGCAGTGCTAATTTAATAGTTGAATGTGCTTATGGGTGTTCAGTGGAGCAGAGCAAATAATCCAACAGGAGTAGCATGTTGAATGATTTTAGTCCCTCTTCTCTACTTATAGAATAACCACAAACAGATCACAATTTTCTTGAATTCATCTCTTCCAATATTTGTTTATTAATAGCTTTTTCAAGATACGATTTACTGTGTTGATTGATCATGAATATTCTGAATTTAAACCGTAGTGCATGTTTGTGGTTAATCGGATAAGTCACATTTTATCATTCTTATTGACTGACTGTGTGAGCATACAACAGTTTTCAGGGAGTTCAGCCCAGACATCTGTAAAGAAAGTAAATGTGCAAAAGCACTAATATAAATAAACTGTACTTCCTGAAAAGTATTTGTGTTATTTATCTTAAAAATAGGTAGAGCAGAATATTCACTACATTGGTTGACTATGAAGGAGACAATAACTATCAGGCTTCTAACCTCAGGCATAATGAAATGTTGTTTTTTTACTACTGCAAGTATGTATTTTAGTGGGTAACATGCATGTTAATTTCCATTCTCAGAGAAAGGTGAAATAAAGCATACATCCATTGATTTTTCAAAAGTAGGAAGGAAAAGTCCCACACGAAGGGCATAGAAGACAAAATTAAAATTCTGTAACTTTGAACAGAAATGAAATTCACTCACTAACCGACTGCATGCCCAATATTGTATGTATGCAAGATAACAGGATGACACAGTGCCATCAGGCAGGGATGCAAAAAGCTTGGTTCTTCAAATAATGGTAGATCAGCTGAGATTGATGGTTGTGAATACAATGGTGAGGGACTCTAAGCAGGAGACCCACTGGTAGATTAGGTTGGCCACAAAAAACAAACAAACAAAAACAAACAAAAAAACTACAGTGTAGCTATATGATCATATTCTGTTCATTTCTTTTGATACTTTGAGTATGTTCTCCCATCTCCCAGTATTCCATAATTTTTTATATAATCTAGCTCATTTGGACTTCATGAGCAATTCAACTTGTGCTTCAGTAAGCACGTTACAAATGTGCAATTTGTGAAGAACTACAAAAGCCCAATCCCGTTTGAGCTTTTGGATGCAAAGGAAATCAAGCAATGCTGTAACCACCAAAATATAGCGTATGTTGGGATGTTAAAGACCACTCTTGTGCACTTTTTTGACTTATGCATGGTGTACATCACACAACAGCAAGGATATATTTTTTTCCTCTATGCTTGAGCCAATGGTGAGACCTTGGAGCTGTCTTCCTGTTTAAAATCCACTGTACCCCAAGCACATTTCGCTTGAAAATAGTAATTACTAAATTTTATTGTTTGTAGCTGCTCCTTTTATGCCCAGCAAATGCTCAAGAATTTTTCTATGATGTAAATATAGCATGATCACAAATAGAGCAATGTATTCCAATCTGTTTAAAAGGGTAATCTCCCAACTCTTTAATTTGTTTTTGCATAGATTACTTAATCTCTGAATAACTATTATTGTGCTTAATATTTCTGCTGTATGTTCTGACTCCTTGTTGGAACAATAGGGCAAACAGGGTTAACAAATACACTGTTATGTGTATGTTATCTATATGTTATCCTATGATTATGCTTTCATCTGAGGCTGTTGGAAAAAATTCATAGTGAAATAAGAAGTGAAAATAGTCTTGAAACATAGTTACTATGAGTTGTCCCATATGTAGTAGTATTTTTCTATCTCCTTCTCCCTGGAGAATGCCAACAACTTATAAAAGGCAGAAGTCAAATTAATTTGGAAATAATATGTTGCAAAGATGTTTGAAATAAGAGAGTTACGATAAAGTTATGATGTTTACAGAAACAAATCTGAAGTATCAAAGATTTCTGTCTTGGTGTATTACAGTTGTTTTAATTTTGTCTTCCAAACTCTTCCTGAGAGTTGGAAAGTAAAGAACATGAGCTACTTCTACAGTTACAGGAACTTGAGAATTTTTCTAAGGGCTGGGAAGGGGAAACAGAAACTGGGAACCTCTTAATAAATTGGAATTTGGTTTTACAGTTACTAAATGTATAAGATATTGCCCAGTTCCATGTAAGGTACAACTCTGCTCCAGTTAAACTCTTTGACTTGCTAGCATGATTAGATGTTGGATGTGGTTCTGCAGTGACTGGAACTAACCTTACATCTGAAACTTTAATATTTAGATATATATAAAACTAAAAATACTCATTCTGAAATCAAGCTAAACACTTTTCTCTGGAAACATCTATTTACTTACAGTGTTCGGTTATGCTTCCCTCTGCTTGGCTTCACTTCTTCCTTTAAATAAGGATAATAATAATCAAATCTTGCAGAATGGTTTTTCTCAACCAGATGAATTTTCTGCAAAGGGGACTGTGCTAACTCAGCAGGAAGAACAAGCATAGGAGGATGCCTAAGCTGTTTTAATGTTGTTTATGCAGCTCTTCTACTCTATGTATAAAACCACAACTCTAGCAACTTTCAAAACAAAGTGGCATAATAAAATGTGCCATCAAACGAATGACTTCTTCTGTCAGGAAGAGTAGGACAAAATTTGAACTTTTACACTGAAAGGTGCTAAACAGATTTAGTGTTAAGTGATTAACTGAGAAATACTTGTATTCTGTGCTGCCTAATGCCACGCTGCTTTTATATGTAAAATTTAATTTTGGATTTAGCATTCCTTTTATTGTTGATCAAAATTTGCCATGAAGCAGAAATTCAAATAAGTTATGACAAGCAAGTCTTTAAAACACATCTTAAAATTCTAATCAGGACCTCCACTGACTGGAGGTTTAGTACTTCAACTTTCTCTTGCTTATATGGAAAATTGGTAAGGCTTTCAATATGTGGTTAAGTAGGTTAACACAGCTGTCTTTGCTGTAGTAGAAATGAGATCGAAGAATCTTGGTCTATATCGAACAAAGGTACTATTTAACTTGAACAGTAATATCCTGTATTAAAGAAAAATGGGCAGACTTAAAGTATGCTTTAAAATGTAATCATAAATGCAATAAAGTCTGTGTCTTGAAGACCTCCGGATCATAGTATGGATCATCTTTTCTCATATGTCCTCCAGTCGTTAATATGCAGCTGGTCTCCTTCAGATGATGCGAGTGTGAGCTTTAGGAGTGAACTGAAAAATTCTACTTCCATTTCAGTCCATCTCAACAGGAAATGATTAAAAAAAGTAGAATCAGAGTGTACTACAATGCTCACTTTTTCATTTAGCTGTAAGAGGGGAATGCCTGCTAAGGATTAATGGCAGCTGATACACGTTATTTCTTGGTCATGAAGAGACTCTTAGATAATTACATAGTTCTCCTTTAAAAATCTAAATACGTGTAGAGTAGGTAGATGTCTTTTTAAAGTAAGTGAATTGCAGAAGAAGGTACTGATACAACTGATCCATTTGGGGTTTTATAGTGCCTTCCTGTTTCCTTCCTCCAATATCCCCATACTGTACAGGCTACCTTTCCATTCTCCTCCTTTTTTTCCCCCTTCCTTCTCCACTGAGCTCTTCTAAACTCTTTTCTTCTTCACAGGTACTTTACTTTCTGAAACAGCTTGTATGTTGTATGTCTCCACTCAATTTCAGCTCTTTTGTGTTACAGTTGCCTTAAAATCAATTGCATGTAATTGAAGACCTGAAGAAACCTGCTTCATTTTTCTACCTGCATCTGTTGGCCTCATAGATTTGGAGACAGAAGAAAGATCTTTATTTGAAATACAAATGGATGAATTCAGTATCCCATGCATCTACTCTCCCATTTCAGGAAGATTAGAGACAAATCTTTAAATCTCAGGTATCACGAGGAAGACAGTGATCAAACCTTTCATTTTGCTGGGACTTGGGTAATATTTGACATATGACAAACATTGTAACTGAAGAGGACAGTTAATTCTGGAAAATTTAAGCATTGTAGGGTGCATTCACCAATGGCTGTTTTCTAGAACTGCTCTGGTGATTTTTGAACCTAGTGATTTCTAAAATAAGAACTGAGAAACTTTTATGGAGACTTTTATGGAATGTCCTCTTTACTCTTCTAAATGAATAACTAACTGACAAATGAAAGAAGGCAAGAAAGGTCTGTTGTCACTGTAAGTATGGTTTTACCTGAACTTTTGTTGTGGTGAAGGTTTTCTTTCTTTTATTTATTGCTTTCTTTCCCTTTAATAAATAACCAAGCACACGAACAAAAACAACAAAAAATGTAAAAGAACAACAACACAAACAAAAGCACAAACATAAACAAAAAACAGTTCTTCAGTATTCTCTTAGAGTGTCTTATGCTACACTAGTTATATCACTTCTATTTATTGTTCATGAAAGGACTGAGAGAGTTCTTTGGTGATGTTCTAAAACAGTGCTTCGTTATATGTTCTAATTTACTGTGTAGATAGTTGCTGCTAATTTGGCTAAAACTGAATTCCAGTGTGTGTGGAAGAACAATATTAATAGAAGAAAAATGGGATTGAAATGAGATTTTTCATAAAATTAGAGAAAGAATTCTAAAACAATAGGACTTGGGCTAGTTTTTTCTAGAACTGATATAGCCTGTTCATCCTGCTTCATAGATTTTGTATAATTTGACCTTGAGCAAAAGAGCTTTTACTCCTGATAGAAACTAATTGTATGTGTTGAGTTCAAATCATAGTGTTAAAATGAAATTAGTACTGCACAGGAAGGGATATTACAAGGAAAAACACACTGTCTTAATGGGCCATAAACCTGAGTGAAGCAGTATTTTCAAACCAGAGATAACTGTAAAGTCATCTTTACTATCTATGATTCAAGTATACCCCTGAAAGTTATAATCTAGGCCTTAAGTAGAAAGACTGTAGGAGCTGAAAAGCTACATTCTCATGCTCCAAAACATCTTCCCCTGGGTCACGAGGGTCATGCAGTGTTCTTAGGAATTGCAAAGCACTGAGACTATAAAAGCTTCCTAGAAAAAAAGTGGATCAGGACACATGTGCCATGTGTCATTGCATTTGCTAATAATCTCACTGCAGTCAGTTGTCCAGTGTGGAAAGATGCTCTTACATCTGGGCAATATTCAGGTTTCAGTAACATTACAATAAGCCTTTTAGGATCCATGACAGTATGGATTACAACTAAGGTAAATTAAAGTGGTTTTTGTTTGTTTGTTTTAGTTTGTTGTTTTTTTGTTTGTTTGTTTGTTTTTGTTGGTGGCAAAGATTGATGAGTCAAGTTTTTAACATGTTCTTTGGAGAAAAGTCAGATTTTATTATACTAATATAGTTTTCTGAGTTGTGCTCTTTTTTCATAAGGAACACGTTGTAAATTACTTAATGTTGTTTGTCTTCTTTTTTTTTCTTTCAACACGTTTCACTTTCACAGTGTACACACTGATGTGATCTGAGCTTGTTTGCTCTGAAGATAATGCAAGTTTTGCCAATGACTTTGACAAAGAAAAGCATTTTGCCAGTAATTGCTTGTAATATACAGCTATCACTATCCATAATGTTATGTGCCGTATTTCAGAAACAGGAGGGAAGAGAAATGTAAAGCCATAGTATAAAGAACTCTGGGGTTTTGTTCTCATTTACACTACAATTCCTTTTTATTCTGGTTGGCCCTGGGACTATAAAGCATTCTTGATATGATGCAGTTATAAACGTGGATCACTTCAAGGCTCCTTTTCTGTGACACAGTGTAAAGAAGTCGTTGTGTACCGGGAGACTAGGACCTAGAGATACCAACCTCCCGTCCCTTGCTCGGTATACCTACCTAAAGCTTTTTAGAATGTATTCTTAGGCTCTGTGCACTTCATGTCATGCTTACATCTGTGATGATGACATAGGTAACATGATAAAATATGAAAGTATGAGATAAATTTGTTTTAAATTTCTTTTTCAAAATCTGAAAGTAATTTCTGTCTTGTACTCAAACCCTCTCCTGTAAATAGCAACATGATGACTTCAAACAAATTAGCATACTTTGCCACAGAAAAGTGAACAACTTCATTCTACAGTATTTTGATGGTTTAGAGCATTAAGCGTTAAATACTTTGGAAGATTTATGGTGCATTCAGAGCTAACGAAGATCACAGGGCCTTTTGTTCATGTATATGGAACACCATTGACTACGGTGGAATTAATGTCAAAAGGAGTTAGAGGAAACTGCAAGATGACCTGGCAGAGGTATTTTTATATATAGGCACAAAGAGCTCTTTCCACATGGGCACAAAGGATAGAGGCCAAAGAGCTGTGTTAAAGCTGCTGCTTTAAACTATTTTATCTTCAAGGGGCCCAAGCAGTTGAAAACTCACTGAAAATTGCTGTCTCTATAGTACTGTAGCCCTCAGTATAGTGAGTCTATTCTGTGCTCTTGCATCTGATTAAGGTGGTCTTTGTTTACTTTACAGCCACCCGCCTCCAGAAGGGTCCTCTTCTACTTCAGTACCTCTGCCTGTTGGATAGGCTTGACCTGAACAGTAGTCAGCAACAAAAAGGTGTGTTGATTTTATTTTTTGTTTTTAAACAATAAAATTAAAAGGTTTGAGCTGTGGAGCACTGCTCTTTCTCAGCTGTGAAAGGGTGACTCGCAGGGATAGACAGAAGAGTTATCTCCTCTGTTGGGTGGCAGCATACTCAGTACAGCTGCTTTCTAGTTCCTGTCCTGGAGCACAGCTTGAGTGGCTGCTCCCTGTGACTGCATTGCTGACTGCAGTAGGGTGCAGTCAGACCCTACTGTGCTATCGTCACATCCCATTGCGTTATAGCTAGAGAGAAAATCAGAAGAGATGACACTTGGAAAAATCATCCTGGATAAATCTTTGGGTCAACTGTGTTAGCTGAAATGTTCAAAAAGAAAGGGCAGGTGTATGTAAGCTGAACTCGTCATTTGGTAAAACCCATAACTGAGATTGAAAATTTTTACCCATTTAACTGTGGGTAGGAGAATATAAACTGTTACGTTCTTGGTACTTTCCATCCTCTGCTTTTGGAAATATCACTCAGCAGAGTGAAGTTTGTATTGCTTCTAAAAACAAACTCAAATGTGCATTGTGAGGGTAACATTCTAGAAATGTTGAAATATCAAATCTGATATCCTGTCCTCTGGAATTTGCAGAGATTTACAAAAACTACTGCAAAAGATCTGTGCCTGCTACCGCTGTTGTAATATGTATTTAATGGGGATTTTTCCCCTTTAAGATATTTCTGAGTCTCGTTGTTAAGTGAAAAAACAAATGGAATTCTGGCTACAGAGTAAGATTTGAAAGTGTAGAACCAAACTGAATGCAAGGAAAACAAAATTCTGTTTGTTTCAATTTAAGCCAGTCTCGGTATTTGCTCATGCCCAAGACTGACAATACCGATTAGGTGTAGTCCTGAGACTAGAAAACTGAGATGGATGTAGTGGGCCCTTCCCCTCCTTCTACTTTATTACGGTGAGAGGAAAATGATAGCAAAATTATTTCCTGACAAGTAGCTCTGGCAGACACATTGACTCTTTAAAGTTTCTGGTCTGAAGCCACTAATTTGATTGTTAGAAACTAGTGGCACCCAGGGCCTTCTCACTGAAACACTGATACTCTTGTTTGGATTTTCATGCCATTCTACCTAGTTTCTTGGCACAAAAAGTGAAGAAATATGGCAAGATAGATAACTTTTCCCCTGGCTAAACCGGGGAATAGAATAGTTTCCCCTTGTAATTTTAATCAAGGAGAGAATCTGCTCACTGATGAATTATGTCTATGCCCTTTCTTTATGTAGGTGACACTTATGTGTTATCCAAGAGTAAAAAGGCAAAGGAAAAAATGGATGGCACAAAATTAAGACATCCAAATCTATTTACATCCGCTGTTATAAATATGGCAAATTAAGATCCGTTTTCTACTTCAGTGTATGGAAATAACTGATGTTGCAGAAGTATTTCAGAAAGAGCTTTGAATAAGCATTGCTTCTCAAGAAATTCTTGATCCTTCGTTCTTCTCACAGTAAATAAAAATCTCCTTGCAGACAGATTAAAAAGGGCTGGACTGGTCTTAAAAAGTGTAATCTCTTTTCCATGTACACACTCCCATTTCTTTCACTTTTCTAGCTGATGGGAGTACTTCACAGATTTTAATTACAATTGTATAATAAATACTCTTAATATACAATTGCTAACAAGAAAAAAACGTTGCTGAAGTACAAACTACCCATTTGCACCTCTGGATTATCGTTTCTAATTTATTTCCTGTCAGCATCACAAAGTGTGTTTGGCATCTTTCTTGAATTGTTCACACATCTGAAACTGCTGCTTTGGCTCTTTCCAGCAGGCGCCGAAGTTACGCCTCGCTGACATTAAAGGAATTTCATTTACTTGTATCTTTTGGCAACTGGACAAAAGAGTTTGTAAGAGTAAGCCTTTGCCAACTGAACAATAGTTGAGTTGTGATACAGGATAGGATATGTGAGATATGTTTGCCAATCAGCAAAAGATGGGATGAAATGTATTTGTCTGCAGTAAGCAGATAGAAATAATGCATTTGTTAAAAATCCACAAAATTATACACAATCTTGAGGACGAAAGACAATTTCATTTATATGTGAAGACTATTAATTTCTAGTTGAAGAAATGGTTGTTAGCGGTGACTAGTAAACAAAACAGATATGTCAAATTTAAAAAACACTTTGCCTTTTCAATATTTTAGTCATCATTCTTCTAGAAGCAAAGACTATTTTATAATTTACAGCCGTAAAAGCATTGGTGGTAGTAACCAAATCGTTCACATCAAATGTTGCATTTTGAAAAGACAGAAAAATAATGCTTTCATTATTTCATACCAAAGGTTTGCTTAATAATAGCAGTGCTGTAAACTGTCACCAAATCCAATGGGATCTGACCATAGTTTTGATTCTTTCAGTGAACCTAAAGTGAATTATGATCAGTGGGAAGTAACTGAAGTGAAATATTTTTGTACAGAGGTCATCATTTTTCTCATGGAAAATGGTACAAGTATATAATTACTTCAAAGAAGGCCATGTCTGGCCTGCAGGTTTCATGTGGCCCAGTACAGCTAGTAATGTGTCCCACTCCATGCCACTGTGCCATCGTGGCAGTAGTTCTCCCTCACTGAGTGGCCTGGCCCAGCCTTAGGCAGCACCTATCACTCAGCATCAGCCAAAGCACTGGCCCAAAACAATCCCTCTTCATTCAGTGTGGGCCAGACAAGCCCATGCATTAAAGAAATGTTTTGATTTTATCATGAGATGAGGATGAATGTAAAAACGTTTTAAGGGTTTCAAAAATAAGGAAGACACTTTATAAAAATGTCTTTCAAGAACAATTGTAATGAACCAGGTATGTTTCTTTAAAATCAAATGAACTACAAATAATTGGCTTGATATAAATTGTCAAATTACTTCAGCTGATCTGAACATGAATGCTCATGTGCGCAAACAGCTCAGTAGCATAAAAATAAGATTGTGCCTATTTTCAATTTAAAGTGAGCTTTTAAGAATAGAGATACCTCCAGACTAAAGTGCACAAACTAAAATTTGAAACACATTTATAGAAAAATGCAAATATTTTTGCATGAATTATAATGAGCTGTAACTTTATTGTTTGTAGCTGAAATTTAAGATATGTAATACACCCAAAGTGAAAACAGTTGTGAGTGAATCGGAGATTTCTCTTGATTACACAGAAGTATTGGATAGATACTGACAGTAAGCAAAGCAAGCCCTCGAGTTTCAAATCCATGTCTAGAGCCATTAGTTCAAGTCAGGTTCCACCAATTTGTTTTACCATGAGCAGGAGACATGCAAAACATCACTTTCAATGGCTGAGTCTAAAGATTTCCATTATATAGCTTTACCCTGAGGGTAAAAAATTGATACACAAAAAGAACTTTTGTTTCTATGTTGATTATTGGAGAAAAGTTTTGGAGAATTCAAAGAACAGTGGAATTGAAGAAACAGAGAATTCATGCTGTGGTAACTTATTCAGTTAACTTTGAATTAAGTGAAAATTAAGGATACCACTCTGGAATACTCACAGATAACAACACAGAGAGTGGTTTTCTCCACCTTATTTAAAGAGTGATCTTAGTCAGAAGCCTTAACAAGTACAGCTCTACTCTTGTACAGTACATTTTGATTTGTTTATTTGCGGGTCATGTGATATCTGAATTGGCGTCATACTTTTCTACAGGCAATCTATGACAAAAAAATAAAGGAAACGGAGGATATAAGGGCATTGTCTAGATGATATGAGGGAAAACACTGGGACATCTAAATGAACAATACTTTCTCGTGTCAATAATCAGAGCAGCAGCATTCAGAACTGGCATAATGTTATATCATCTGGCCTACCAGTTTCAAATTGTTGCTCAGAACATCTTTTGTTTCCTTTCTAAAAAGAACAGAAAGTCCTTACAGACAGGAAAATACACCAAATTTTGTAAAAGCCCTCAAAATGCAATTTAAGAGTTCCAAAAAAAATTTAATTATTCCAATATGTAAAAGTGAGAGGTTACTGAGATTAACACTTTCCCTTAGAATGGAAAAGAAGAAAAAAAGCAGTCACTTTCTCTTGCTGTAGGAAGCATTGGGAAGATGGCTTCAATCATGGAAAGGGGATTGTTTTGCTGTGTGGGGTAATAACACAAATCAGATGCTTCTTCAAAATTAATTACACTACAATTTTTTGCCACCAGTTTCAGGATCTCGGAAAAATAACTCATAAATTACTGAAGATGTGCTTTTTTCTACCTTAGGCATATAGAATGGTTTAAATTAATTTAATTAGTTTAATCTGCTTCTTAAGTGGAAAATGTCTCCGTATTGGAGTAAACAGACAGGAAGGCTAAACTGAAACCTCATTAGAATCCGAGTTAAGCTACCTTAAATAAGTTTCTCTTTCTTTCCTTCAGAAAGGGAAAAAGAAAACTACCATTGAATATTAACTGCAAACATGTGGGGATTTTTCTTAATTGTACTGAACTGTTATCCTTTCACATCCTTTTGTCATCAGATTCAGTATCCCTTCATTTTTACAATTTACTGTTTCTTAGCATCAGTGTTGTGTCAACTTCCCTCTAGTAGAAATATGCAAGATGATGACAGCTGTCAATATTTACTCTGATTTAAATATTTTCAGAGAGGAGGAAATGTTATCTGAATAGCTGTTGTGCCTATTTCATAAAATTAGTACTTTCTTGGCAAAAGCAGAAGTGGAATATGTGAGTATACAACAGACAGTACAGTTAATCTTCATAGAATCTTTCTGCAAAACCTTCATATTTTGTGTTTCTGAAGTTGAAACATTATCCAGCAAAGAATAGTCCACACTGGTTGCAATTTTTGTGTGCAGTTACAATTTAAAGTTTTGTGTTGTTTTAGTAGTAAGGAGAAACAAATGAAACAAACAAGTGGTGTGCTGCTAAAAAAAAATAAGATTAAAAAGAAAAAAGCTTTTGGAGTATCTGGGGGATTTTCTCTCACCTTTTTTAAATGCTTGGTTTGCTTATGTATTTGATTTTTGTCTGCTTGAAATGAGCTCTGAAAGAAACTTACTATGTTCTGTCTTTGCTGTTGAAACTGGCACAGGGAGTGGAATCAGTGCTGGGAAAGATTATTTCTTGTAGAAATAATGAAGTAACAGGAATATTGCCTTTTTTTTTTTTCCTCTTTCAAAGAGGATTTGAATGCATCCAGTGGTTTGAAAAGATCATGCACTGAAGTTTCTATGAAAACTTCCATGGGGTATTAAATGATTATTTTTAGGCTTGTTTGAAAACTCAAGCTCCAATTCATAAATTTTTTCTACATATAAGAAATTGTATCAGCTCAGGATAACCTCACTCAGGACAGCAGGAACCGTCCACTCCTACATCACTGTAGACGATGGGAGACAGCAAAGAGGGAAAAGATAGTGAATGAAACATCAGTTAATGGTATTGATTGCACTTAAGAAGCAGTTTTAAAACATCTCTGTGAGAATCCTTTCACCTTTAATATTTTTCAGTAATTGAATCTCACTTCTGCTATTGTTTCAATTCCTTATTTCATTTATTCCTCCTCTCTTTTTTGCATCTCTTTTTTCCTGAACAAGTTTCTCTTGGGCTTTGCCTTTTTATTGAGGGTTCCATTCTGTTCTTTTTCAGAACAAGTTTACTGTGATTTGTTTAAATTGTGCTTGCCAAGTCCGTAACAGCTGTGCCTCGGAGCTTATTGTTACCTGGATGCACTTAAGCATGTAAAAACTCTTTTGATTGAAGGAGTCTTAAGCTAAAAAGCCTTTGCAGAACTTCATCAAAAGTACTACTGTGTTACTAAATGTTAGCATAAAATTCGCTCTCACAGAATAATAAGCACTGTCACTGGGGGAATATGGATCTCAGCAAGAGCTAATTTAATCTTCTGCCCAAACTGTCTTGACATTGGCACAAGTTTTTTGTGCTGTGAAATCACAGTTGTTACCCACCTCTTGGTGACATAAACTTATTGCTGCTTTGTGAACCCTCCATCAGTAGTGTCAGATTATCATTCATAATGTTGGCCTGTGGTGTTGCTAATACTAATTAAATAACATTCTGATAACCTATGTCAAATTGATTTACTTTCAGTCACAAAGAAAATGGTACTTCTGAAGAAACGTTGTTTGCATCTCATGTGGCTGATGCTTTTCTGACTTAGCAACAGGGATCATCAGAATTCACTGCAGACTTGATGTCTCTTCTGATATTTTAAGTCTTACCATACTTTCTTCTTAAATTCCAAGTTATTTTTGTATTCTTTTTAATTTAAAACATAAAATAAATTTATATTTAAAGATTTTTTTTTACAGGAAATATTTCTTGCAGTGGACAAGAAGGGCAACAGATATAATTTATCTGGACTTATGCAAGGCCTTTGACACGGCCCAACACCAGTT
>PPHD01013134.1:5289-17174 GCA_002909625.1 Bambusicola thoracicus | reverse complement strand
TTTTTTTTTTTTTTTTTTTTTTTTTTCCTTACTGATTCACGGTTTAACATTAAAACACCCGTCTGGGAGCCCCGCAGCATCAGCATGCACGGAGCGCAGCCCGGGGCGGGGCGGGCGCTGCCTGCGGGGCGGGTCGGGTCGAGCCGTGCCGCCTCCCCCCGCCTCTCCCCTCCCTCTGTGCCGCTCGGCTCGGCTCTGCTCGGCGCAGCGGGGAGGCAGCAAAGTTGAGAGCGGCAGCCGGGAAGTTCCGTAGCATGGCGGAGCGGCCCGGGCTGAAGCAGCGCGGAGGGACGGAGGGCGGACGGCTGCTCTGAGCCGAGCCGTGGGGAAGCGGCCGCCGGTATGGCCCGCTGGATCCCCACCAAGCGGGAGAAGTACGGGGTCGGTGAGTGCCAGCTCGGACCCCCCGCCCCGTTCCCCTCGCGGAGCTCTCCCGTGTCGCGGCTCTCCCACGGCGCTTTGCTCCCCCAGCGCGGTGTGCGTGCTGCAGCCCTTCGTTCTTCTCTCCTCCTTCGGATATTTATCGCCTTTCAGTCTCTGTTCTTTCAAGTTTCGGCTGCAGGCGTTCACTCTTCGGACCCGCACGGATAGAGGCAGCGGTGCGCGTTCAGCTGCCGCCCGGGGAGCTCCGGAGCTGCGCTCAGGGCTGACCTTTGTGATTCTGCCTCTGCTGCGCTGTAACAGCGGCAGATAACGCGTGCTGCTCTCCCCAAAAGGAGATGCTCATGGAAGCAGCAATGACAGGTTAAGAAGGTTGAAACGAGGCACGTCAGGATCAGTAACATCCTTGCTGGGCGTGGGGGGAAATCTTAGCAGCGATATTTCAGCTTAAAGAGAGGAGCAGGGAGGGCTGCGCTGACACCTTGTGCCTGCTGCCCTGCCCTCCTCCTGGGGTTCGCAGAGGATGTCTGAACGCGGGCTCCATGTTCCTTAGGAGGAACCAAACCTACGGACGAGTTCCCGTTTTCGTGAGAGCATGACGGATAGAAAACCACACAATTTTGAGCTCGATTGCAAGCTTTGGACGCAGAACAGAAGGCAGGAAACCGCTAATGACACAAACAATTCCTTCTAGTCGATTTCAACTCCTTATAGATCATTTTAACAGAGGGTGATCGTTTGTACCCTGCACGTTCTATAGTTGGTGCAAGGAGAGTTTTTGATTGCAGGCATGCAGAGGGTCGCTTCCCTCAGTTCCTATGAGGTTGGTTGCTCAGTCTGAGCTGAGGAGTGAAGAACCCCATCCTGCACGTTTGCAGGTTGAGCTTGAAGTGAGTTCATTTCTAGGTGGCTCTGCAAGGACTGCAGGTTTGGTTTGTGCACGCAGCACAATCTTATCGAGGTAACAGGGAGGGTGTGGAATATCCTACAGCCTGAACTTTGTTTCTTTCTGGGTAGGGGACAGCCTGTTTGTACATGGGACAGCACGTGTATCGTGGTGAGATTACTCTGGACATCAGGGTTAGAAAATATTGGTATTATAATCAAGGAAACGATATAACTGTAATCCGAATGGCTGAGCTAGATGTGTTTTATACGTGTGTTGTTTTCTGTTGTTTTTAAAACACACCTCTCTGAGGCTCTTCCACCTGAAGAATGGCCTTGGGCAGCAGGATGAATCAGAGGCACTCGTCAACATTTCTTCTTGCTTCCAGGGTGATTTTTTTTGTGGTGTTGGCCTGAGCCAACTGCTGGTTATGAAAGCTCCTCTCCACAAAGGGCACTGGCTGGTGAGTAAGCAGGGTGGAGAACAAACTACATCTTCCCTGATGTTACCAACCATCAGATGTGCTGGTAGGAAGTCTCCACTTAGCTCTGTGTGTTTGCCGGCTGATCCTTATGTCCCCTGGATGCGTTCATGGACCCAACTGAAGTGGAGTCCATCGCTCCGGCCTTTATTTCATAACACAACGGATAGGGTTAACCCACAGGCAGCAGGCAGAATTATTTATGCAGCGACAAACTTTGTCAGGCAGTGCTTGATACGTGGTGTTAATGAATCTCAATTCTGTCAATTTGCTATTCTCAGCCTTGTCATTTTCCCATCTATGGTTGCGCCCCGTGCTGTGCTGAAGCTTTGCACCCAGATGCCAATCCTCTTTGCTTTTGTGCTTAATTTGACTGTCAGAAATAACAGTAGGGCCTGCTCATCATAGACAGACTAGGAGTGTATGTGGCTGTTTTGTAGGGTATTTAAGGAGGTTGTGGCTGCCCCATCCCTGGAAGCATTCAAGGCCAGGCTGGATGTGGCTCTGGGCAGCCTGGTCTTGGTGGTTGGTGACCCTGCACATAGCAGGTTGAAACCAGATGATCATTGTGGTCCTTTTCAATCCAGGCCATTCTGTGGTCGCATGAGATGGAAAGGGTCCACTTCTGTCTGGAAAACATAGGGGGCATTAAGCTTTTTCTCCTGATGCCTCAGTTTCAAGAAACTGATATGGACTGAAAGGAAACTGTGAGCTGCTTGTGCCAATTATCTGCTAACCAGGCTGCCTGTTAGTACCAATTATCAAGGTGGTTTGATGAGGGGGATACCACTGACTTGTTAAGTATAGACTATTGGAGGGTAGGAACTTCCATTCACTGTTAGAGTGTGTAGGTTGATGGCTGTAAAATACAAATACAGAAAGTTCACTGATTTTGGAAACAACAGACACACTCTGTGATCGTTACCAAGCTGTGCTTTGGAAACTAATACAGAACTGCTTGCATTTTTTAAAACACAACCCTGTAAATCGTACCAAAACACAAAGCAATTCCAAGAAGATAACAGTGTGATTCAGTGCCACGCGCCTCATTTTTGCAGTTCAGAAGAATTGATTTTCTGGATTAGTTTGCAGATCTGATACGTGTGGCTTCGGATGGATTTGCTGCCTTCCAGGAGTTCTGTTCTCAGTTGGTTAAACCCAGAGGCTGCTGCCTTTAGTATCGTTAATACAGACGGTGTATGGACTGAGTTTGTAACTGCATGCAGCAGAGAGGTTGGAAAACATCAAAATTGGAAATTACAGCACCCTAAGGGCAATGTACATGAGATGCAAATGACTCGCAGTTTCTCACTCCTAATGAATTGTCAACCCAATAACAGATTTGGGTTTGGGAGCTTCAGCTTTGTAAAGGGATGAAGACACTGCTGGCGGTCTCAGGGGCAGCACTGTGCCTCTAGAAGCAATAGGATTTCTGGGGTTTCATTAAGCTTCCTTGCAATGTGCTTCACCTCTGCTTTGGAAAGGAAAGATGCTAAAGTTGGACGGTCTGCTCCAAACGAGATGAAATAACCTGCTCGTGGGCCGGGGCTTCTTTAAAACAGTTGCCTTTACAAAGTGCCTCTCATGCAAACTTTCTGTGTTGCAGGAAAGAATATTGGAATGACGCCCCACAGTTTCCAGCTTCTGTTTTCTGCTTGGTTTGAAATGATTAACTTAGAGAATCCACAACGTAATTGTTTTTTCCTGCTGGCTGTAACACGGGTTTGCATGAACTTCAGCTGAAGTATTGCACTTCAGTTGTAAAAGTGATTCTTCGGTTATCATCTGTTCTTAACATGAAAGTGTTCTTTGAGGGCTCGAGAAAAAAATGTATTCGTGGCTTCAGCACCAAATATGAGAGAGGTTGGAGTCTGTGGAATCATTAACTGTTCTATTCTGGCATAAATCCAGGCTGCTATCAGAAAAAGCCATTGGACCCCTTTTTCTGATTCCTACATTGTGCACTAACAGTCCAAAGAAAACGAGCAGTGCTGCTGTAAGCCAGCCCAGGGAACCGAGCCAGCTCAAAACCAATTCAGAAAGAAAGAGTGCTGAGTTTCTAACCAGAACAGTTTCCAGATGACTGTAACAATGCGTCAGGTATGCATGCTTTCCGTGTCACCTTTGTGAGCAAACAGGATGAGAAGTGTCCATGTATGGTTCTGCGGTTGGTGTGGGTATGCTTATGTTCTGCAGTTGTTCCACAAGTCTGGTCTTCCAGAGTGAGAAACCAACTGGAGTTTATTGGAAAAGCTGTAGACCTGAGGTCCGGAATGGCTGTGTTTGGGTGAGGTTGGTGGCTTGCACCTGCATGTATGACTGTCTATTGAAATGTGTATTCACCCTGGTTTTGCAGTAAGAGCTGCTCCGTAGAGCTTGCATGCTGGGGTTGGGGAGGTGATAACCTGCCCAGTCCATCTGATCCTCTGCAGCTGGAGGCTCCAATGGAGCATTCACTCCACGCACCACAAAATGGCTCAAGCCAGCAGCAAACGTAGAGCTTGCAGCAGAAGTCTGAAAGCCACAATGTGTGTTGTTCTGCTTAGAAGGGGACGGAGAAACCAAAAGCATTATTTGCTGCCTGTGGTCTTCTCAAACTGTTAAATGTGTAACTTAATATATTATTATGAGCCTGCAAAAACTTCACTGGTCAGTGAGGTATATCAGTGAATTCTGTGTGTGTTAATAATCTTTAGGCTTTTAGCTAAATCCTAGTCATGTTTTATTTAGTGAACGCTGGGTTGGAGGGAAGCTGATTGAACAAAGCAGTTCTGCAGCTCTGTCGGAAGTATTTGGGTTCATCTGGTGCATTTTAAAGGAAAGAAAAAGACTGATGAACTTCGGAGCAGCTTTATTTCCCAAGCTTTCTCTGCCTCTTCCCATCCCATTCCAGGGATTTCTGTGTTGCATTTCAACTCTGCATACTCATGGGTGGCTCTTTGAGAGGACATGGCTTGTTTGGACCCAGTTCCAAAAGAAGCGTGGTCGTTCGCTTTGGCTAACATACCTTAGCCATGTTACCAATAGATACTACCTGTCACAGGCACAAATAGCAGCCTTCATTTGCAATCTATCATCTTTTATTTAGGGGGGGGGGCATCAAATAGATCTTTTTGGTAAACTGACAGGTAATTACCCCTAGTAGTTATCAGTGACCTTTTAAACTCGTTATATTTTTCCCTGCAAGGAGCAGCGCATAGGACTGTCCTTGCTGCAGAGAAGTATTTACTCTGTTGAAATACCATGTGGTGGTTGGGTTACAATCGGCTGCGTCATGTCTTAGGAATGGCAGTAATTTTTCAAATGTAAACCAGTGCCTGCCAGCTACAGTTGTGATTTATGTGAGCAGAAATGCAAAGGATCAGGGAGGAAGAGAGAGTGCTGCAGAAGAAGATTTTCTTACTAATGGTTTGATTTGTGATCCCTTCTGATGCGTTTGGCCATCAGGCATTGGCTTCTTGTTCAAACTTCGTATATCCTCCACAAAGTAGGCTTGAAATACAGTCTGCGATCAAAGGAGCTGTGCTGCTGATTGTAGTCAAATGAGAGCACGTGTCATCTTCGTTTCAACTTGCTGTGTGCTGCCCTATCTGCAGACTGCTGCTGAGTTTTAAGTACGCTCCGTGGTGTCCCATAGGGAGAAGGGCTGCAGAAAGATGTACACAGGAATAGCCCACATGAAGGAAAGCTCTTTTACCTTTTCCAGAAAAGATCTGTGTTTAAGGATCTTAAAAGTAGAAAATTCAGAACAGCTTCACGTCAGCTGCACGTGAGATATTGCTTTCAAAGGGAGAGGTAAGAGGAACAAAGCATTTAAATGACTGCAAACCCCTGCATGAGCATCATTCTTCAGGTGAAGGCTTATTTTGATGTCAGCTAATCAGCCAGCAATAAACTCAAGCAGAATTGAAGGGCTGTTCATTGCCATGAGGACGGTGTCATATTCTTCTGTTTCATTCAGCAAAGCGCACTGCACTATTTGCTAACAAGCAGATCTGAAATGATTTTAACTTCTTTTCTTGCCAGCTCTCAGGCTCAGCATTCTCACGCTGTCCTTCCTGGTTTCTACACTGTGTAGTTACAGCCTTCCAGTGGCTTTCACCAACAGAAAATAAACTTGTGTGCTTTGAGATTTGTTTGTATGGGCATTCTTCTCCTCTGCGTGGCTCTGAAAGGAACTTCCTCTGTGCTCAGTCAGTGGAAGAGGAGTCCACATGTGTATACAGTGCATGGGAAGTCTTTATATAGAAGGCTCTGGGAGAGTCGTGAGCTCTCTCCCGAGATTTGTTTTTCATGTTGGTGTATTTTTAATTTAAGTTTTGCTCCAGCTTGGTAGAAATTCTGAGTTACCCCAACAGAACAGCTCAGCCGTGTGTAGAAGAATGGATTCTTTTAGTTTAGTTTCTCAATTTATCTGCTGTGCCTGAAGTTTATTTGGTGTCTGAGTTGACTGTATGACTTCTTGATTCCAGAGCCCTTCCTCTTTTTTGTTAATCCATGTTAGCCTGCGTCTGTCTTCTCTTGCTTTCGGTGATTACTGTTTCCTAATTAGTTCCCTGTGAAACTAATCGTGTGGACTTCAAAGGCACTGCTGACAAGAACAAGACTTGCAGCCGTTCCTTGCCTTGTTCTTGCTTTGAAAAGTAGATGTAGTATTTCTGCAAGCATTTTGTGACTTTGGGGTGCTTCAGTTCTTTGATATCCAGCTTAAAACATGACTACAAGCCTTGACTTTCAGGGTCTGTTCATCTTAACATCTGGGTTGCAAAGGACCACAATGACCATCTCATTTCAACCCCCTGCTATGTGCAGGGTCTCTGACCACCAGACCAGGCTGCCCAGAGCCACATTCAACCTTGCAGTTAGGAACTAAAGCAATTAAAAAAAAGTTAAGACAAACTCACAAATAAGAAAAATTTCAACCAACAGCTTATCAATCAAGAAGGGATAAAGGAAAAATAGTCTTCCATTGTCATTGGAAAGCTGAAGGATGTGCAGCAGAAGTTTGCCAAAGTTCCTTTAATTTAAATCAGTTTCTCTGTTGCCAGTTAACTTGCACTTAGCTTGACTGATAGGACATTCCTTTGAGTTAGTCCTTCCTGGGGAAGGATCCTGTGTATGCTACCATGGTTAGATGCAAACATGGCCAAATGTAAACCCAAAGTCATAAACTCATTTATCCTCCTTGCTACTACGTGCGAGCTGTGCTTTCACATCCACTGCATCTCATTTATTGTACAACGGCTAAAATAATGTAATTAATTTTGGTGCATTTGCCAGGAAAACTGTGCTAATAGAACTGGAAAACACAAATAGGAATTGCTGGACAGCTTGCTAGGCGGACAGTTCGTAGTTGGCTTCAAAGATTGAAGAAGTTAAGAGAGCTCATTGGGTCAGTTGCAAATGCAGTTTTTCAGCCTAAATGATAATAAATGTCTTTTTGGTACAGTACAGACTGTACCTCCTAGAAGGATCTCCCAGGAGTAGAGGAGGGAATGCTGTTTGAAGGATGACTTTTTCTGGCAGCCTCTTGAACCTCTTGGATAGGTGTCTGGCACGTTGTCAGGATGGATCTCAAACAAGTTGTGATTGTTCCACAGAGAGTCTTTAGCCACTTCTTACACTCAAGTTTTTGGAGGTGTTGCTGCAATAAAAATGGACGTCAGTTTGGAAAGTGCTGAATCTGGCCAAAATGTTCATTGAGATCCAGTAGAAGTAGTAATAATTTCATGCTCTTGGGAAGCTTGGTACTTTAATCCTCCTCAGTGATAAAACTGTTCAGCTTCAGCTATACAGTTGTAATATGGTTTCAGAATGTCATAAATAGTGGTCAGTTTGCTTGGAAAGAGTGTTTTTTGTTTGTTCTTTATACCAGTAATTACCTTGCATTAAGAAGAGGCTAGAGAAGGAATAAGGCCTTATTCTGGTGGCACTTAAATTCTCAGTGCTCTGTAATGGGAGCTTCAGGCTGCATAGAGATGGAGCTTAATGTACAGGAATAAAATAAGAAAATGAATGGAAGGCTGTTGTACATGATACCTGATTCCAACCTGTTTATCTCCTTGCAACTTGTGCAGTGTAATTATGGCTGATCTGCTTACAGGAAAGTTGGGAGATGTTTATTCTTCGTTCTTTTTTCATAGAATCACAGAGTCATAGAATGGCCTGGGTTGAAAAGGACCACAGTGCTCATCCATTTCCAACCCCCTGCTGTGTGCAGGGTTGCCAACCGCCAGACCAGGCTGCCCAGAGCCACATCCAGTCTGGCCTTGAATGCCTCCAGGGATGGGGCATCCGCAACTTCCTTGGGCAACCTGTTCCAGTGCTTTTGACTTTTTGAAAGGAATCAATATCCAAGTGTGCTATTGTTTTGGTTTCTTCTTTGTCTTCCAGTGTAAATCCCTCAGTTCCCAGCCAAATCTTCCTGTTCCTCATTTCACTGTTATGCTTCTATTTTCCCTTTGCTCGTTACCTGAGACGTGTGGCAAGATGAACATGCTTGGGATGGAAGGTCTTTGGCAATGAGGAGCTGTGTAACTCACCATCCCACATCAGTTCCCTGCATGGGCCCTGGGTCGTTCTGTAGATGTGAATCAATGAAACCAGAGGCATCCATGATGAGAGAGTGATCCACATGGAGTGGGAAGTGCTAAAGGTACAGAGGCCAACTGAAATCCCAATGGTTATCCCTATTAGAAACACTGCTTGTGTTAGCCGTGCCAGCATGACTTAGCTCAGGGGAGTTTGCACAGAGGTGCTGTCTACTGGCAGCAGAGAGGCTTTTGGCAGCATATCCTCTTTCTTGAAATAGAGAGGGCCAAGCCGTGCTATGAATTCAGCTCATTGAAATTGTGGCAGAGCTCGTCTGTCTCTTTCTGAGCTCATGGATGGGAAGGGGAAATTATCGGTGGCCTGGGAACACTCATACACGAATTTGTGTCTGTCTTCCTGGTGAGTTAGGTTTGCAGCTGATGGAGTGGAATCCCTTAGCTTTATTCTCCCTGTGGGTCTCTCAGCTTGAGCTCAGTGTTGCTGTGTGTAGGTGTGATGCCAGCAAGATGCAGTGCTGAAGTTTTAACTCAGGTGAACTTTATGGTGAAGATGAGCCTGTAGGCACACTTGGACTCCACTCTGAAGTGTTTTACTCATTAGACCTCCTCTCATCTCTGTCCTCTCTCCCTCTGGAAGTTATGCATACAGTGAAAACTCATTAGATAGCAACACTCCATTCTGTACAGTAGTATTTCCAAGTTCTCTTTTTCTTTCCTTTGATGTTTTGCCCACTAAGATCTAGGACAGTAATTTAAAGCCAGTGGCAAATTCACTTAATTCTTTTGAAAGTGCCTCACGCTTTCAAGTTGGGAATTAGCTGAGTGGTCCCATTTATCAAGGGATGGCTTTGGTGTTGGGTTTTTGCTTTTGTTTCTACACATCTGCTTGAAAAGTGTGTTTCAGAAGTTACTCCTCTCATTGTTTTGTCTGAATGGAAGTTGCAAAGTTGAAGGATTGAAGGGAAAAGGAAGGGTGTTATTACAGACAGACTTAGTAAAATTCATTTGCAGTTGCATGTGATTGTAAATGAGCATCTGCTTTCTTCATAGACCATAAAAATTGAAACATTCAAAATCTGAGGGTTGAAAACCTTCCAGGTATGTGCAGTCATCAAAACTGGAACGCAGGTACTATGATAATCAGAAGGCTGTTGGTACAAACCCCCTGTTTTGCAGTTAATCCTCAGTGTTGAGGTGCCTCTTCTCTTCCAAGTCACTCCAAAATAGAAAGCACAGAGAAGATGTGTAACACTACTGGTTTTATTGAACTCTTGTGACACCCATAGGCTAAGCTGAATGTAAACCAGGCTCTGGTGTAGTTCAGGCCAGTGGCAAAACTCTTGATTTCTGTGGTCACCTAAGAGATGAAGCAGGGTTATAATGATTGTTCAAAAGGACAAGACTATGATTTGATCCATTTTGGGGATCTTTCAGGGCAGATCCTATGGCTCAGATTTCAAAGAAGAGAAATAAACCTGTAGGGCTTGGAAGATGTGCACCTTGGAATAATACTGAGCACCCTTTAACACTGTAAGATCTATAGGGCACCTGTCCTTTGGTGTCTGGTTCCTGCACCTCACCAGTAGATGAAAAGGAGCAGTCTTGTCTTGCATCCTGCATCTTGGGAAGCTCGCTGCCACAAAAACAGTTGAATGCGTATCTTGGTAAAGGGAAGAAGTAATTAACACATCAGGTAGATGTGTGCTGTGAAGTGAGAGCTGGTGGAAGGTGCAGCTTTGATAGTGCTGGGATCTGAGATTTCTCTGTAGCTACAGTAATTACAACATTGGCAGCTGTTGTTGCACCTTTCAGAACTGAGTACCACTCAGATTAAAATGGCATTTTGGTGTCACTGGCTTCTTTTCTCCCTTGTTCACTGAAGGATAGCTGGCTTGATGAAAGAGTGAGAACTTCTGGCAGCTGGATTTTGAACCGCAGAGTCATAGAACACCTGCCAGACCCAACAAACTGCATTGTCATCTTTATGCACTTGGATGTGAGTGCCAGGTTGGCTACTCCTGCATATGCCCATTCCAATGGACACAGACATGCTATTGCAGTGTTATATCTGCCCGCGCTGATTCAGCACATCGTAATGCTATAACCAATGCTTTGTAGTCTCTCTCCTAGCCACTGATAGAAAAGTAAGCCCAGAAAAGTCACTGATCATCTCAAAACTGACTCTGAATTCTGTTCAGTATAGCTGGGGGTATCTGTGTGGGTCAGGTCACAGAAGCAGCTGCAGTAGGCTAGCTCTACCCCACCATGCTTCCAGAGAAGCAAAACAGCTTATGCTGAGATGACATTATTGCGTGGTATCCAAATAAGCATTTTGTTTTGGATGTGTATCTGTCCTTGGTTATAGATGTACCACAAGAACAGAATCTCCTTTATTTTCAGGCAGCTACTGTGGTTTAAACAATTTACTATGAATAGTTGAAGAGAAGATGAGTAATGGGAATTCTGTAGACACAGAAAGATGGAGGTTAGTTCTTCCTTCTTTATATTTGTATGTCTTTTGCTTCAGTGATTCTGAATTATCTCAGTTTGTCTGATCTGAAGCTACTAAGAAGCTCTAATTAAAATCCATGGGCTAATTTGTCTTTGGATCTGCCACTTGCTGCAGAGTATTGTTGTGGTATGGAGTGTGGTTTTAGTCGGTGAAGTTGAAAGCCATAAGAGGCCATTAGATAATCCTGCTGGAACGCTGGTGTAATGCTTGTGAAGCCATTCCTATTCCCATGGGCTGAGGTTGTTAAGTTGGGTTTCTTCAAGGCAGACTTTTAAGAGATTAAACCATTGATCCTGGCATCTGATCCACAGGCTGCGGTGGGGAAAGAAGGGAATATCCCAATGTTGATAATGGCGTGACTGAAGGAGAAATTCTTCCCCAGTCCCAATCTGGCAATGAGACTATTTGTGCAGGGCAGACTCTGCTAAGCCTTGGATTATTAGTCTTAGCATGCTTTTTATCAACTGTGCATCTAGAATGGCATTTTCCTGAGCTTGGCAGGTGAGCAGCTACCATTGTTTTTTGGATTTGGTTTTTGACAGTCTTAGGATGGAATTCTGAGTGTTAGAAGCGTGTTGAGGACCATGTGAATCCTCTTGCGATCTTACAGTTCTCAAAAGAAAGGAAATAATAGAGAAACAAACACAGAATTCAGCTTAGGTCATGCCACGTTCTCCTGTGCTGTCTATCTTGTCTAATTTCTCAGCTGACTTTTAGTGCTCGTCTTTAAGCTAGCTCAGAATGAATGAGTAAAAATCCTTCCAAATGTATTCACGTGCGTGAGGCCAGCCTTGGAACAATAAGTGTGCAGCATGTTGGAAGCCCACCTCTAGCTCATGAGACGGTTTACTCTGAAGCCTAATGGTGGCTGGTAACAACAGCATTCCTATCCAAATAATGCCATTATTGGGAGTTATTTGCATCCAAAGTGCAAAGCATTCACTCAGAACTTTGCAGAATGGAGACTGAATGTCAGCATCAAGCAATTCAGGAGCAGTCATTTTTTGCATAACAATATGTGTGCCTCTCAATGTTGAACCACATCTTGTTGGTTTTTTTTTTTTTTAAAAGTGA
>PPHD01013133.1:0-17552 GCA_002909625.1 Bambusicola thoracicus | reverse complement strand
AGCCTCCTTGGGCAACCTCTTCAGTGCGTCACCAGTCAGAGGAAGTACAACTCAGAAGGTTTTTGTTTTTGTTGTATCACAGGCTGGCTCCTAGCAGTCTTCCTTGCTGACAGTAGCATGCCATAGGCCATGCTCTGGGCCCTGTACCATCTCCTCTGGTTTTTATACATATATCTGTCCCCTTCTTCATCTACCAGAGAAAAGGCCTTAAGGAAAAGCATGTTAAGGAGTGTGGGCTATGAAAGAATGAAAAATAAGATACAGCTTCAGTTACAGAGATAGAGAATAATCTGCTCACCAACAGTGTTCACTTCCTAACCCTCAGCAGCACACATGCAGGAATGATATATAAAAAGGGAGCCTAATGTTATCGCTACAGATGCTGAGGTGATTGACTACTCAGACTGATCACTTTTCTGTTCAATTCCATCTACGACAGAGGTCTTCTCTGGAGAAGTTTCATGAGTAATTCTGAGGAACACAAAAGGTCTTGATATTTTGCCTCTTTCTTTCCCCCCGAAATTCAGTGAGAATCACTGCTTTAATGATCTTTGGATGTAATACTGTAATCACAGCACTGTATCTGGAGGCTGTAATCAATGTGTAATCACAGCACTGTATCTGTTACATTTGCACACTGGACTAATGAAACCATGAAAATGTTTGGCCACATTTGTCTTGGCGATAAAATATGGCTCTTGGCTCCTGGACTTCACATTCAGGAAGGGAAAACGGATACAGTAAAATCAGCTGAACTACAAAAGCAGTTCAGCATCTATGGAACTCCTGGGACTCAATGGTCCTTAGGGGCCGTTCTGCGACTCTATGATCACCCAGGCTCCTGTTCTGACAGGTTGAGAGAAGTGTAGGACAGTGCTGTTAATAGCTGTAGGTGACTCTTTGCTGGCACCTTCTGGAACATCCACTTCAGCCCTGCAGAACAAAGGAAAAAAAAAAAAGTCCCTTGGTCTCCATAGAGTATCCTATTTCCCTATGTTCCACAAAATTCTGCAATGCTACTCCTATTACCTTTGTGGTTGAACACAAACAAGTAAGAACGTAATTTCACCAGGCCAGGAACACTGACTGAATTAAAGAGAAATGAACATAATGGAAATAAGCTACATCTAAAATTACAATCATGGAAAAGGTTAAGTCTACATGACTCATGCACGTATTTCTTGGAAATAAAAAGCATATCCATCCTTGCACATTTTGAGCTTGTTTCTTCCTAAAAAAAAAAGTATCTCAGGTATTTTATTCAACAAGAATTTGAGTTAAAAACTGAGTCGCATGTCACTCCTTCCTACACCTAAGGACCCTTAGACCTAACAGAGCCACTACTGCTATGAGTTACCAGCAGGAAACTTTAACACCTTCATTTTAACTGCAAGTGAAAAAGGAAATAGATGGCACGATGTATTTCCGAGTGTAAATTTTTCTTAATGCCTCATTCTTCTTCTTTGTGAGCGTTTGGGATCCCCTGGGGGAAACGGCACACAAAATAAACATTTTCTGCTTATGTTTTCATGGATTCTTCAACTTTGTTTCAACTCTGAGAACAGAGCTGTGAAGAAGTGAACCAGCATAATCATAAGCAACGATTTGAAGAATAACTAAAGAAAATCTGTTCACTGGGTCCTACAGAAAGTATGACGCTCATCATCAGGTGAGGCTAAAAATGATATGCACTGTAGAACACAATACTTGATATAGTTGACTATTGTCAACTACAGAGGCACTACTTTGAACTAGGTGTCCAAGCAGCTCCTCATACCAGACTTTTATACCTGATTTAAGGCCTCCTGAAGTCAATGGCAGCTTTGACAACACCTGAAGACAGGCCAGGCACTCATTGCCTCTGTTAACCTGCTTACTCTATTCCCATGCACATTTTTGGGCTACGTTTCCAGAGGTTGCTTTCAAAGTTTCTTGCAACACTTTTCAGGGTGGTATGTAAAGTTCCTAGTTCATTTCAAGAGACACATCCTCAAAATACAAAACTCTCTCTTTTTCAACAGACAAGACTGTGAAAGAAAGGGAACTGCCACCAGAGCTTCTAGTTGGGTCTGTATCAGAGATAGCTTTACAGTCCGAGAAGCCTTTCCTGCTCCTGTTTCTGAGCTTGGCATGCAGACTCCTGTTCACTGCTGGAGACTGTGCACAGCTAATGGTTTTTTGTAGCTGAGAATTTGCTGTATCCAACAGTGTTATTGTACTCTTTGCAATTATTGTAGTTGCTGTGGAAATAAATTGGAGACATTACTTTTGGAGTGACCTACCTATTATTCTGAAATATGATGCTTTCCAAACACAGTCCGTCATTTAGAAAATAAAACACAGACAATATGCAACTGGTTAGTGGGCTACAATTTTAGAATCAACCAAGTAACTGAACTAACTTCAACCATATATGCAGAACTTCCAGTTCCTCCTCTGCTAAACGAGAAAGGAGAACTGGCTACAACAGACACAGAGAAGGCTGAGGTTCTCAATGGGTTATTTCTTTGCCTTGGTCTCACTGGCAGCCAGGATTCTCACATCCATGAACCAAGCATCCCTAAACCTGAACTCTAGGTGGCAACTGGGGGAGTAAACTGCCCTCCACTGTGAGGGCGGAACAAATCTGAGACCGACTCTGAGACAGAATGTGTACAAGTCCGTGGGCTGGATGGCATGCATCCTGGGGTCCTAAGGGAGCTGGTGAGGTGGTTACCAAATTGCCCTCCATCATATTTGAAAAGTCATGTCTGTCAGGTAGAGCCCCTGGAGACTGGAAAAAAGGGAAACTTCACTCCCTTTTACAAGACAGGGAGGATGAAGGACCTGCAGAACTACAGGTCGGTGAGCCTCACCTCTGTGCCTGGTAAGGTCACGGAACAGATCCTTCTGGAAGACATGTTAAGGCACATGAAGGGCAAACAGGTCATCCAACACAGCCAGCACAGCTTCATCAAAGGAAGGTTGTGGCTTACTTATCTGGTGGCCTTCTATGATGGAGCGACAGCACCAGAGGACAAAGGGAAGGCAACTGATGTCATCTACCAGGACTTCTGTGAGGCCTTTTACAAGGTCCCCCAGCACATCCTTATCTCTCATTTGGAGAGGTATACGTTTGAAGGATGGACTATTTGGTAGGTCATGAATTGGTTGGAAGGTCGCAGCCACAGGGCTGTGGTCAATGGCTCTGTGTCCAGGTGGATGTCAGTACCAAGTGATGACCCTCGGTGGTCCATCCTCAGACCAGTACTCTTTAACATCTTTATCAGTGACGCAGGTGATGGGATTGAGAGCATCCTCAAAAAGTTTGCTGAGCAGCACAGTTGATTCAGCAGAAGGAAGGGATGCCCTCCAGAGGATCCTTGATAAAAGGTGGGCCCTTGTGAACCTAATGAGGTTCAACAAAGTAAAGTGCAAGGTTTTGTACTTAGGTCAAGGTAATCCCTGATAAGTGCACAAACTGCAAGAAGAGGTCCTTGAGGGTAGCCCTGCTGAGAAGGACTTAGAGGTCCTTGTCGATGAAAGACTGAACATGAGCCAGCAGTGTGTGCTTGCAGCCTGGAGGGCCAATGATATCCTGGATTCCGTCAGAAGAGGGGCAGCCAGCAGGGACAGAGAGCTGATGACACCCTCTGTTCTGCCCTCGTGAGGCCCCATCTGGAGTACTGCATCCAAGTCTGGGGTCCGCAACATAGGGAAGATGTGGAACTTCTGAAGAAGGACTGGAAGAGGTCCATGAGGATGATCCAAGGGCTGGAGCACCTCTCCTATGGAGACAGGCTGACTGAACTGGGCTTGTTCAGCCTAGAGAAGAGAAGGCTGCAGGGAGACCTCATAGCGGCCTTGCAATATATAAGGGGAGTCTTAAACAAGAGATAAATCAACTTTTTAGGTGGGTAACTAGTGATAGGACAAGGGGGAATGGTTTTAAACTAAAGGAGGGAAGATTCAGATTAGATGTCGGGAGGAAGTTTCTTACTGAGGGAGTGGTGAGGTGCTGAAACAGGTTGACCAGAGTGGCTGTGGATGCCCCATCCCTGGAGGTGTTTAAGGCCAGGTTGGAAGGGGCCCTGAGCAACTGGGGCTCTAGTACTTGATCTAGCAGGCAGCAACCCTACCTGCAGCACACGAACTGGAACTTGATGATCCTTCAGGTCCCTCCCAACCCAAGGCATTCTAGGATTCTATGATTGAACCCTGAGTACGTACTTGGTTTTATAGCCATTACATGCATTGTATTACTCACGGCAACTGTGATTACTCATGGGGTTACTCAGGTCAGAAAACTGCGTAGCTTTGAATACTTTCTTATCTGTTTTGCTGGCATTAATGCCATGTAAATGCAGAGAACATTGTCAGGTCTTACAGAGAGACAGGCTTAGGGATGGATAACTGTTCTTTACCTCATTCAGCTCACTGAGAAAACCCATGACACGGGAGATGATCTTGTTGGAAAAGAGGATGCAAAGGTGAATGTGAATTCAGTGGCTGATGGGTTTGTAGTGGCCTCAGCCAGCCAGCTCCAACTGAAGCAGCTGGGACCTGTTCAAGATATCAATAAAATTCACAGCTGGCTTTATAAGGGTCTTATCCAGCAGGAAAATACACGGGTTGCAGGCAAGCTAAAGGTTATATATGGCATACTGATTCTGCCTGATTATCCAGTTTCATACAGGCTTCACACAGTGACACAGATATCTTCTTACTGCTGGAAACAGTATTTCAGGCAGGTAGTTCCACAGCATAACTTTGACTTTGCCGTGCTCAGCACGACCTAACTGCACTTGACTTCTTGTCTACATCCTGATGTATTATAGCATCCCCTGGAAGAGAGGGACACAGCTGGCACTGTACTGCTGGAATAAACTCCAGTGAAGACTCGTCGCTTCCCCTCACAATGGTAACTATTGAAACATACAGACGGAGCTGCAGCTGAGCTGCTGATCTCTGCAGTAATAAGGTAGTGATAACTTACTGTGCTGGCACTTTCCATAAATCTCATAAATTCAGTGGGGAAAGAAAGGAAAGGAAACCTGAAGCCTCTTCTTCGTGTTTATGCCAGCTTGCTGCAGTCTGAACTCGTGCCTGCCTTCCCAGCTGTCCCTTGCAGACGACCTGCTCCCTGTTCCAGCTTTCACAGAGAAGTTCTTTCTAATGAATTGACCCGAAGGCCACAGCCATCTTATTTTCCTCCAGCAGTCGGGGTTGGGACACTTGACAATTTTGCTCATTCGTGCCACGGCTGAAATACGACTTGTGATAATATCTGCAGTCACGCGGTGGCCTGTCCTAGGTCTGAACACAGACGAGCCAATCGCCTCTATCTTTGAGCTGGTAAGAGGTTCAGACACAACTATGGATAAGCTTCATTTAATCAGATGGTAACTGTGAAATGTCTCTTCCACTGCTCTTACCTTCTGGCAGGCAAGAATACATGTAGACACTCTTTGTCTCGGTAGAATAGCATCCCTAGCCAAGTCAATCCTTACAGACTGCAAAATGGACAAACCCTACACCACCAAATGTAAAAATCCTACTCAGAAAGAAAATATAGTTAATGGTGAAGCATCACAGATGGAAAACAGTGGAAGGGAAGGTCAGCCAACAAGGACACCCCTGCTGGAAGGCTTCATAGACGCGCCATTCATGGGCTCGAGTATCCTGCAAACGCTGCTTTGTAAGAACAGGGTTTACACGATGCTAAAGAGGCAGAGAGAAGATCCAAGTTCCAATTTACAGTTCAAACACTCATTTTGCTTTTCTAAATGATTCGAATCCAAGTCCGTAATGACACGGTCACTGGAGGATAACACTTTCGGTGCACATGACATTGTTTGTCCTCCAAGGGAATGTTTGCTGCATTAGACATAATATACATAGCCAACGTGTTTATGAAACGAGTACCAAATTCTGTCTTCATGTTTAAGAAGGTTTACTGGCTCAGAGTTTCAGACCGGTGCCGTAAGTGTGAAAACAGTAGTTTGCAGTTCACGTGACGTATCAATCTGCCTTTATAGCACGTGTTAGCACAACAGTTGTGAATAAACTCTGGATTTACAACAGCACTAGGCTTTTTTACAGAGGGATGCATATAAAGCTGTCACTTCCCTGGCAGTGCTGTCTGAAGTCAGAGAATTCTGACACAAAACACTGCTAAATCTAAGGAAGTGCTGGGTTTTCTGCCAACCGAGAGGGAGACGGGGCATAGCCCTAAAAAGGAAAAAGCTTTCCTGGAGCCGAATTTTAAGCATTCACTGTAATCCCCTGCCTTGAGCAGCAGCCACAACTGGCAGTCTTAGGGGTGAATTTTTTCTCACTTGTCAGGCTGGTGGAAGGAAAGGCATGAAGGAAGAGATCCGGAGAAAGCAAGTTCCCTAGAAGCCTGCAGTACCAATGAAATGATAAGAATGCTAATGTTTAAAAAAGCCTGAGCATTTCAGAACAGAGCGGTACATGGACTTCATCAATCTGAAGTTTTAATGAGAAGAAGAATGCCACCAGCAGTTTGCCAAGCCAAAATCTCTCTATTTCTAAGAATACCATTGACATATCCCTATGTCAAGATACAATCAAAGAAACATCTGCTCTATTTCTGCTCTGTTTCTTCTGCTAGAAACCAGGGACGTATTTTAAGAGACATAAAATTGGACACGAGTAAATCAGCTTCCAGGTACCTTTTGTGGAATCCCCTGAAGTCTATTTTGAACTTGAAAACAATAGTCAAAGTAGGGCTTTTGAGCCTTTAATGAGGCTGTATGGATCTATACGTGATCATGAGGCTATATACACCTATAACTTAACGGATTAAGTAATATAAATGAGATTCTGTAATTTGACTCACCATCCAGACCATTGCTTTGTCAACCACAGCCGTGTGAGATGTGCCATCCAAAACACACAATGAAAGTACGCTTCCAGTCGGAGAAATCCGGCACCCAACAAAGTGTGATGCAGCATAAGGACTGAGAGAGTAACGAAAGCTTCAGTGGCATTACAGTTCCACCAGACAATGCAGCACATCAAACACAACGTGGAGTCACAATTCTGAAAGGATTTCTCATTAAGAGGATGTTAACTAATCCGATCCTTGAGCTCTTTATCCCAATCTCCTTTGCTCGCAGACACAAATTCAGCTCCTTTCATGCTGCAGTTCTTCGTATCAATGTATGATATATAAACAAACAAAGAACAGCAAACAAGCTGAAAACCAACCGAAACTCAGTAACATTTGCTGAGAATGCACTAAGAACAAACACAGCTAGGGCTGCTGAAAGTTAGCAGCCCTGCCAGATAGGAAATACAGAGAACACAAATAGCAAGTGGCACATGTCGTTAGCATCAGTTTTTGATAAATATTGAGAAGGGACAGCAGTATAAGCAAACTGTCACTCCAGACAATTGCAGTTCCATGCATTACGTATATTCGATGCACTTCGTAGGCAGTTCTGTTTTTAACATGCTTTGCAGGGTCTTCAGGGCACACAGGGGTTTGTTCACGCTTTTAAGAGGTCTTCAAAGCACTACTCCATGCCGGCAGCCTAATGCTGCTAAGTCTAAAAACACAATGGGAAAGTTCCCCAGTGCCTGAAACCTGCCTTCCCAACGTGAAGAGGGAGCGAGGAACCCACAGCTTCTCCCTTTGGACCTCTTTGTAACAGGACTGTGAAGCTGAGCTCCTTCCATCACCTGTGAGCATCTGAAGGGTCCCACGGCCAGGGGCACAGCCCTCTAAGACTGAAAATCAGAATTATTTCCCAGTGAACAAAACTGCCTTCCCAAAGATAACACGCTCCCTTTACCGCTTAATCCCAGCACCACATAAAGCCCTGTGATAAAGGTAATTGCACAGACAAGTTAATGGGCTTAAAATGCAGGATTTGGAAAACACGATCTAATGGGATTTTTATGAAATAAATAGTTTAAAATAGGACAACCAGCTTCAAATAGGTAATGGACAGGGAACGAAGAAGAGCTTCAGCAGCCAACCACAACACCCCTGCAAACGAACACCACTACAGTGCCCATACAAACACAGAGCTAACATTATGCATAAACACGAAATCTCTTCCAAAATTAAAAGGAAAGGCACAGGTGAGGAAGTGGTCCCAAATCCGTGCAGACAGCTGGAGATAGCTTTCCTAGCACACCCTGTCAAGAGAGCAAATGGATTCACCCTTACGGTAACACTTCATCTTACTGAGGAGAGACCCGGATGAAAAACTAGGTGGATGGGGTCCTTGGTCAGATACTACTGCTAGTGTTGTAGTAACAGTGCTGAACTTCAGAGCCTGAAATTACACATATCTGCTCTCCCGGTATCTTCTAAGCCATATTTTCTGTACTCCCAGATAAGTCGAAAAGTGTCATTTACCCTCACCTTTCACTCATCTGGAAACAAACCAACAGCATTTTCTGGTCCTTGCAAAGCCGCCTCTGAAGCAGCCTTACCCCTGGTTCTGAGAAGGTCTTTTCCAAACATTATCATTTTTTCTTTCATATAAAATTTCTCTAAGCATTGGACTGTTTCCTTTGTTACTTACGCAGGAACAGCCACTGACTGTCGCTTCCATCTTAAGCAGATGCAAGACCCTTTTTTCCCCTTCACTACCGCAGTCCTGCCTGGTGTTTGGAAGGTGGTCTCCAACCCCATTGGCGTGCTCTCTGGATGCTGAGTATGTTAGTCCTATTCTGATAATTCTGAGTTGCTGTTTACCTCCTGATCAATTAATGGACCCACATCCTGCCTCCTTCCTGGGTGAATGAACCCATTCCCCTACGATGAAAAAAAAACAACCAAACCCCGTGGAAGATTATTCAGTATTATTTAATGATAACTAAGAATTTCAGAAGCAAATGGCAACTCTGGATCAATTCTTCACATGAGGCAGGACGTTGCTTCACAGCTTTCTGAACACCTCCTTCAGATTTTAAAGGAAGGAATCCCCTCCTCTTTTCTCCTATGAGCCCAGAGCTGCAAACTGCACCTCCTGATCTCCACCTTTGGGCACGATTGGGACTAGAAGTAATCACGGTGTTCTCAGACGCAGGGACTGATTTATGAGTGGTCCCGTGTGGATCCAGGAGTTGGACTCCGTGGTCTCGTGGGTCCCTCCTGTGATTACCGGAGCTCATTTACAAAGGCCCAGCCTTCAAACACTCCTGTACTGGCGTTCAGAGGTGTAAGCACTTCCACGCAGCTGAGACCACAGCCAAACCCAAGTGGTGTGCAGAAATGCTTGGATGGGACGGATGGGATAAACTGGGATCTTTATTCTAATAATCAGAGCGGCCAGAAAATACACCACCACGATTCTGAGATGCTATTGAGAAGTTTTAACTCCGTCGCTTTGAAAACAAAAGAAAACTGACTGCACACCTCCTTACAGCTAGACATTACTGCTACAGCTTCTCTCCTTTTTTTTCCCCCCTATGGAATTTTAAGCAACTGCAGGCTGCATGTAGAACAGACTCAAATGAGTGACTATGTGCTAAATGCTCGCTGCAGTGAGATGTGCAATTACAGACGGCTGTGCTATCCTGTAAACAAATGGGCTCAAAGCCAACCCGGTCCTGGCTCCAGCTGTAATATTTTGAAAGCACGTTGCCGGTATCACCTAAATAAATGCTTTGGCCATTAGAGTGGAAAGGATGACACTTCAAATTGTGCTTGGATACAACATTTAAAAAGTTTAAAAACCATTCACCCAAAGGAAGACACTTATCTAGAGCACGGGACGCATTTATTTTGCATAAGTGCACCGGATGACAGGAGAAGTCTAAGCCATTTTGCAAGTGATTTAATAGAAGAGACAGCAGCTATGATACACTCCATTTTTCTGAAGTTACATAAAGGAAAAGACCAAAAATATATATATATATACAAACAAAAGTCCCCATAAACTTATTTCTTCATTATTCATGGAGGCCATATGCAGTGACTTACAGTTCGTGGACCTCAAACTGCTGTCTTAGAGCTGCACACCATCACCACTGCCCTGATACTTTACAGACTTTATTATAACGCAGACAGCGCCCAAGATGAAGTGGTGTCATTTCTTAAGTCCTTATGGGATTAAAGTTTGGCTTCAGATATATGGTTCTACCCACGATACATGAGAACTCGAGAGAAGTACTTTTGAAATGGTGTGGACCGAGGCTGAGGCTGGTGGTGATGACACACGTCCAGTCATTCAGGTCTGAGAGCCACAGACCCATTTTGAAGCGAGGAAATAAAGATAAAAGCTCAGCTGCAGCAGCCTTACAGCACACAGTACCTACCTCAAGGTTCATTCTGGCAACTGTCAAGCAGTTAACATTGATGAAAGTGCCTACAGACCCATAAAGCATTCTTATTATGTATGTCATGCCCAGAATTCTTTTTACCTGTATAACATGATATACTGGAGCGGTTTGGATATGAAATATTTCTGTACCGCCGCCATAAATCACAGCGCACTAAAATGCCATGCAGCTGAAAGGAAGTGCTGGAATTACTGCCAGTGCTTCCACCACCAGGAATCAGAAAGTGTCAGGTGCTGAACGCTTAATATATCTCTCTTCTGTACCCATTTCAAACTGTAAAAACTCTCTCAGAAGCAATGAAACACCTCGTTACAAATACTGTTACTGAAACGGGAGGCTGTCAGGCAGTAGCCATTTATTCTCCTAAAGGCTTGATTACTGCAGAAGACAACAAGCACCAAAGCAACGCTCATCTGCTAGCGCCGCACTGCAGAATGCCAGGAGACAACCACGGGAAGCAGTGGCCTCCCAGTTCGCTCTAGCAAAGAGGTGAGCAAAATCCTCCCAACCCTGGGAGGATGGAATGGAAAAGAAGTCTTCCGCTGCTGATTTTCCCTTGGTTTTGTACTTTTGTTTTTGGTACCCGTGCCTGTGCAAAACCACCAGGAGTTCAGCGTGGCTCTCAGCAGACTGCACTCCATGCCTGAGCAAAAAGTATGCCGAATCTTCATGATGGTTGTGAGCAACTGAGGCAGAAAAACAAGGAAATCATAGCAAACGTTACGTATTATTCCCTTGCTTGAGCTGGGCTATCAGCGTACTTCACTCGGAGGGGATCTACAAAGGCTGAGCCCAACTGCCCAACCACGTCAAGGCCAGGAGGAGCTGGAGCACATTGAGGAGGGCACTGCCCAGAGGCACCCATGGGGCACCATCCACTTTGCTGGGAAGCCCCTTCAGTGTTTGGCCACCCACCCTCACAGCAAACAAATTTATCCGGAGGCCTTGGCATGCACAAGCTGAATCCCTTCAAATGAAACTAAACCAAAGGTACGACCCAGGCCAGGCTGGATGTGGCTCTGGGCAGCCTGGTCTGCTGGTTGGTGACCCTGCACACAGCAGGGGTTTGGAACTGTGTAATACTTGAGGTCTTTTTCAACCCAGACAGTCCTATGATTCGGTCATTCTATGACCCAGAAGCCTGCCTGGCGTGCCTCAACCAGCTGATTCAACACCTGGGAAGCAAGCAGCTCTCACATCAGCTTCTCAGCGCCCACTGCCGCGTCCTACAGCTCCAGCCCTGCCATGAGCAGATGCAGACCGGCCCCAGGCTGCAAGGCTGCACCGCCGGGGCTCTGCGGCCAGCACCAGGCTCTGCCCGGGAGCTACGCAGCCGCAAGCTTTGCGGCTCGCCGGACCCCCCGGCGAGAAAGCAGCCCCGTCCGAAGCGGGACGGCCGCCGCCCCCCCCCACCCCCCCGCCGCTCCTCCCCCGAAGCGAAGCGGGGCAGGGGTGGCCGCCTCCCCCCGCCACATGGCGCAGGAGGAGCCGCCCGGCCGGCGGCGGGCGCAGGCGCCGCAGCGTTCGGTCGCGCCATGGCCCGTGGGCGGACTGCGCTCGGCGCCATCGCATGGCTCTGCCTGCTGGCCGCGGCCGCCGAGGGGCTGAGGAGGAGGGGACCCAGCGTGACGGCCAAGGTGACTCCGGGCCGGGCGGGAAGCGGTCGGTCGGTCTGTGCTGGGGCGGCCCGCGAGTCGCGCCCGTCTCGCTGCGAGGAGCGGTGGCCGGAGGCCGCGCTGCGCTCGCTGCAGAGCGATGCCGCCCGGACCGCGCGGACGGCGTCACCGTCTCCATCAGTGTATCCCACGGTGCAATGACGCGTAAAGCCCTGCGCTCGCTCGGGCCGCCCGCCGGGGCTTTGCTGTCACGCTCGCTCCCATCCCAGTGCCGCGGGACGCGCGGAGCCCCCGGCGGGCGCTGAGCCGTACCGCGGAGCCGGAAGGCGCCCCCATCGCCGGGCCGTCCCGTCCCGTCCCGTCCCGCTGCCCGCTCCGCCTGGCCGGGCGGGTCGTGCCGTTCTCCGGCGGAGCGCAGCGCAGCGCACGCCGTGCCGCGGCTGAGTCGGTCGCCTGCCCCGTTGCAGCCGTTTCTAAGTTCGGCTTCGCTCTGCGGAAGTTTGAGACTGCCGCGGCTGACAGCTCGGCGACGCCTCGATCCCGTTGCAAAGGACTTGAAGGGAGGAGGTGGCCCCGGGTTGTGCCCCGGGAGGTTCAGGTTGGGTGTTAGGAAACATTGCAGGCAGAACGGGCGTTTTCGTGCGCGGCTCTGCTGCTTGTAAAGCCTCCTGCCTGGCTTCAGGTCGGGGTGGGAGTTGTGCCTGGTCTCCGTGCTCCGGATTTGATAGTGCATTTGATAGTACTGCTGCCAGCAGGCATTGCTGGCAGCCTTGGCTGCGTCACCAGCTGCTCTGCCTGGACGAGATTTCCATAGGAAATAAGGCATGTTGAGAAGACATGCCTAGGTTTCTTTTCTCTCCACCCATACCTAAAGAGAGCTGACTGCAGAATGAATGGAGGTGCATTTATGAAGATGCCAGGAAGTCAGGGAAAGTTTGTTGGCAATGCTTTGGGAGCCACACACCTAACAAGTATGTTCTTCGGTGCGAAGCGCCAAGAAAACAAATGAGGTGCATCAAAAGGAATGTTATTTTCTTTATACGGCTTTTGTAACGTTAGGCAGGAGTTCAGCAGTCAAAACCGCACGGAGGATGGAAACAGTAGAAATGTTGGGTAGGAAAGCAGGAAAGAGGCATTGACATTGGAGAGACTGTGGTCATTTATTATCATAACCGGACTAATTTCTTAGAGCTGCAGACTAGTAATATTTGGTCGAGTGCAATGGAGAACAGCAAATACCACATCACAGGGATACACACTGCTGTTTCCTAGAAGTTGTAATAGTTTTTATGTAACTTCTTCAGGACTTCAAACGCCGCACTTCCTGACAGCTGCTCCTATTTTCAGTAATTGTTTGAACATTTTTTTGCTGCTCATGGGCACGCTCAGATATTCTGAACTGTGTTAAATGCCTCTTAACTCTTGTCTTGTTAGCAGCGTGCACGTAGAAGCCTTTAGGCAGCCAGCTATCTACTGCGGCCTGGTTCTGCCTTCAGCCTCTTCTGGGTTGTTGAGTGGGGAGTGGACGCCTTGCTGGAGCAGCAGGGCTTTCGTCCCACCTTTTCCCACTGCACAGCCTGCTTTTGGAAGCTGGAAGGAAAGCAGCACCTCAGGATTGTAATATTACTGGCGAGTGCTCCAGAGGCTGCTTCTTACCGTTGCTCACGTTTGTATCTCTTTCCTTCACAAATATGCCCAGGTGTTCTTTGACGTGAAGATTGGAGACAAAGATGCTGGCAGGATTACAATCGGGTTGTTTGGAAAGGTCGTCCCAAAAACGGTGGAGAACTTTGTCGTGCTGGCAACCGGAGAAGTAGGTTTGCAGTTTTCTTCCTCCGCGCGCTAAAGTTCGGAGTGGGAAATAGAAGTATTTAAATGCCATTTTGGTTGCGGACTGTCCACTGCAACTCGGTGCAGCCAGTGCAAGAGTGCCATTCCCGAGGCCATGCTCTGCTGTGTGAGAGGCACAGAAGTCCTTGCAGGTTGGCTCAGGAGATGTCTCTGGGGCTGGGTGTCAGCACCGTGCTGTGTCCCTGCCCTGCACATGTGCCGTGCAGAGGCACTGTGGTCAGCACTGGTCGGACAGACCTGTATCCTGTCTGCGTTCACCTGCATCTCACTGATGTTTGTTTCTTACCAGCATTTGGCTCAGGTGGTGGCATGTTCTCCAAAAGCTGACCACTCACCACCTGCCTGTTTCCATATGATCTTACAGAACTGCGTGTTACATTCGTTATTTCATTTTCTTAGAGAGGATATGGATACAAAGGAAGTAAATTTCATCGCGTGATCAAAGACTTCATGATTCAAGGAGGGGACTTTACAGCTGGAGATGGATCAGGAGGTAACATACTTTCTTTTGGCTTCTCTCTCCTTTCTTTGAGGGCCTGCTGAGAAGATGGATAAAAGAGCATTTTCCTTCTTTCTTCCAACTCCCATAAATGAGAGAAAAAAAAAAGCGTTTATTTTAGAAGCAGCCAGTTCTTTCCCAGGCATCTTGGAAGATAACATGCACAAATGTGGGTTACCAAATGAAAGCGTACGTAGACCTTTCTCTGTCCTCAGCTTCTGCAGATAGCCCTTTCTGTCTGTGACTTTCCCCAGGCAGGACGCCTGGCTTTGCACAGTGGGCTGCATGGAGAGCCCTGTGAGCAGCTGAGCAGCTCCTACAGCATGCCATCTCCCAGCGATGGAAGTGTGCACCGTTCCCCTGCTCTGCTTTGCAACAGCACTGCCTCCCCAAAGCGCTCGTTGGCTGCATGTGTACGTGGACCAATTCCAGTCGCCCAGCAGCAAACTCATCTGCGACAAAGCAATGAATGCGCATAGAGGGAAGGCAGGTAGAGAAAGAATAGGTTCACCTCTCTTGTCCTCAGCTCAGCCATTTCTGTGGGACATTCTGAAATGTGCTGCGGGAGGGAAATCCAAAGCAGGGACAGGGAAACTGAAATGAGCGTCTTACACTCTCTCTTTGTTCTTCTACTAAATTTATAACTGCCTCCTAAGCCTCCAGAAGACCACATCAGCCAGTTCAGGAGAGCAGTCCTAGCTCAGCATCTCTTGCATTGCATGCATTCTGGCCTGATTTCTTCTCTTCCTTTACACGCGTGTTCATCAGGTGCTGCAGTCTGAACTGTCTTCGTGCAGTGTTAGTGATTTCCCTGCTGGGACAGAATGGAAAACACATTCCTTTTCCTTGCAGCAAACAGTGGGGAAGGCTAAAATACCAAAGACACAGTTTTAGCATTAAAGGTAGGCAATGTTTGTCTGCCTGCTCGTACTGTTTGTTGGGATAGCAACTGGTGGTGTGTTGGGGCAGCATCGCTATAGGCACTGTACAAACAGGGAGTGCAGAAGCATTCCCCTTTCAAAGTGACTGCAGTTTAACCATGACTACTGTTTTCTCTTCTGAACACCAAAATTCTTACGTTATGTTTCTACAGGTACACACAGAGTCTGTGACACTGCCTTCCCTAAACATGTCTGAGGCAAAATACAGAAGTATACCGTGCAGAAAGTGTTACAGAAGTACCAAAGTTGCCACAAAACATGGCTACCTTGTTTTTAGTGGCCATAATGATGCCATTATGAATTTGCTGAGATGATGTTGCTCAGTTGCTCAGTGATGTATTTTAGCAGGATCTTTGGAGATACCGAGTGTGCTTGTTAAATTCAGAGGCTAAAGCATCGCTAGCTTTCAATATTCTTTCCACGTATCTGGTGTTTTAGTCACCTTACTCTTTTCTCTACATGCAAAATCTTGTCAGTTACAGAATCACAACAGTGATGTTGTTGGCCTTACTCAAATGGTGAATCTTTTAAGTCTTGGCTTTGTACTCGTTTCATTTTTCAACAAGGTTGTGGGTTGGTTGTTTTTATTTTTATTTTTCATTTTTAAATAAAATCTTTTTTATGTCACAGGAAGAAGCATTTATGGAGAAAGGTTTCCAGATGAGAACTTCAAGCTCAAACACTATGGAATTGGATGGGTTAGCATGGCTAATTCTGGCCCAGACAGCAACGGATCCCAGTTCTTTATCAGCGTGACAAAGCCTTCCTGGTTGGATGGAAAACATGTAGTGTTTGGCAAAGTCCTTGATGGAATGGTAAGCTGAAAGTAAATACTTCAGGAAAATATTCTCCTGCATTATATTCCCCAGTGTAACTTAGAGCCATCTTGAACAACTGAGTGTTAATCTAATGTGTACTTGGTAGAAAATGGATGTGAAGAACTTGAAGCTAGGAGATTTAGAACTGAAATACCAAACGATGGATGGCTGCAGAAGCAAATAGAAACTGAAAACATCCCTTTGGCCTCTTGCTTCAGACCAGTAGCCAACGAAGTCAGCGTTGACAGCTTTGCAGACTGCAGAGTTAAGTTCAGGTCCCCCTACTAGTAATGCTGTTAGCCATGGAATAATTGTACTTTTGCAAGCTATAGGTGACACTTCAGTTGTTAGGGCACATGAACGTGAGGTATACAAACATATATTCAAAGCAGTTTAAAAAGGAAAAAAATTGATAGTCAGAACCCTGCACGTGTACACAGCAGCGAAACTGATCACGTGTATCGCTGCAAGGGCCAAGCAGTATTAAGGTTCAGAGGTGTTATTTCCCACTGATCACACTTTTCCTTATAACTCCATATAACTTATTACTCCACTTAACCTATATTTTGGAATGAGTGAGGAAACACGACCTGCTGCACCAGTCGGTTCTTGGAGGAGTCTGCAAACCTCATCAGAACACTTCCCCTCACATCCCATGCTGAGTACACAGTTCAATTCTTAAAGAGAAATTTAAACTAAGTTTTAGTCTAGTTAGACGAACTGGTAGATAACAGAAAATGAGTACTGAGTATTTCTAGCTGAATTTTGTCCTTTAGAAATGACTGCTTCCATCTGTTGCCTCATATATGCAATAAAGGTAGAGGCGGTCACCGGGAGCGCTCGGCTGCTTGCTGTGTGCCAGACTTGAGCCTCTGGAGCTTCCTTGATCCAGCTGATCTGTGCTTTATTTTTGACAGTCTGTGGTGCACTTGATAGAGCTTCAGCAGACGGATGAACACGACCGCCCTCTTCATGACTGCGTGATTGTGAACAGTGGCAAAATAGCTGTAAAGGAACCATTCGTAGTGGAAGTAGACGACTGGTGAGGCCAGTACTCAGCGTGGAAAGTAGAGTGTAATCCTCTGAGGTCTGAGTTTTTTAACTGATCTCAACTATCCATTGAGTTTTCTCCTTAAAACACGTTAAGCTGTATGCAGGTGGTGCTCCTGAGTTGCCAACTACATAAAGATAGGGCTGTGTGTGACAGCTGGATGGGGCTGTCGGGCCTTAGAACTCAAGACGTAGCCTGCTCATTCCTAGATCTTGAAGAAAGTCTCTCATGAAAAACTGTAGAAGTACTTCAGTTTTTCCAAGGCTTGAAATACAGCCATTTTGTTTTCCTTGGAAATTTCTGCAATATTTGTTACCACCTTTTCAACTGAAAATGTTATTTTCTGTAAAACTATCTGCTTCTTTTAAGTACGTGTCTCTGGGGAAAAAAAAGACTAAAAAATACAGAAATGCTTTGAATAAATAAACTTTGATTTCAAATAAACAATTAACGAAGAGCTTTTTTTTTTTTTTT
>PPHD01013132.1:0-17553 GCA_002909625.1 Bambusicola thoracicus | reverse complement strand
GGGCTCCCTCCCTGCTCTGGGGAAGAGGCCTGGGTGCATGAGCTTACTGCCTTGCAGTCCTTTAGGGGGTGACAGGGGCCACTGTGCACAGCCTGGTGCACTCACTGACACATAAATTATGCACATGATGTCTGCACTCCCTGCAGATGCTGGCGGAGAACATGAAGCTACCACACCACAGAATAAACTGAGTGTGAAAATACGACTAATTCTGTCCTGTCTCAAATGGTGGTGGCTGGTTTCACTGGAAGGGGCCTTCCAGGAAAAACTGTACATCTCCATTCCTGTGTTCACATGTATGGAACATGCAAACATACACACATGCACATAGCCTTGAGACACACATGTGCCTAACCTGAAGGTTTCTTAACCTTAGTTTCTCAGTAATTGCAGCTGCTGTACTTGTTTGACGTGAAAAGCCTGTCGGTTTCATAATTTCTCACCTCAGGCACCCCCTAATAATGAACCAGACCTCAAAACTGTTAACTAGGCTCTTAAGCATCTAATGAACTATTGGGATGATTTGTTCTTATTTCTTTGAACCTTTGATGGTGCTTTTCAGAGTCTTTCAGTGAAGATGATGACAAAACGATTCAAAGAAAGCTGAGATTCTCAGCTAATCACTTATTTTCAAGAACTGGAGACTTGGGCTAACAGTAAATACAACAAACAAACCAACACAACACTCTCCTCCTATCTGTTCTTTAGTGGTGGTGTTGAGATGAATGATGCAGAACTCCAGGTAAACAGTAAATGCTTGGCTGTGAGTGCCTCGCTTCTGGACCTGCAGCAGAGCTGCTGTAACAACAGTTTGGCCATAAGCTATGTTTGTGTTTTAGGATTGCTGACTTCAACCTGCTTTGTGGTTTGAAGGCAAAACAGAGAATAACGATGCCAGGCTCATGCAATGCTGTTCCTGTGTCTTGTTCCATAAAACACAGATGGAAGGAATTAGTGTGGATGGCAGAAAATCGATACTTAATTTGCTGCTGTTGTTGTATTTATTATATTTATGATTACTATTATAAGTATTGGTGTAAGTATTAGGTGGGAAAAATGTGTCTGAAAAAATTCCACATCTGGGAATGGCCATTTCAGGTCCGATTATAGAGAAATGCAGATGTTCTCCTCTCTATCCTCCCCTCTGTTATGCACTGTCTTGTAATAATATTTTCAGGCTTCAAACGTGGAGCCAAGCCTCTCTTTAGCCTAGCACTAAATAAATATCAAAGGGAAACAGTCTTACCACTGAAGTACCTATAACCCGTGTATAAACCATCCATCCTACACGTCCTATCAGTATGACTTTGCTAGAAGCAACACGTTCAGTAAATACTCACATCTTATTGTACAGTTTTGTAATTAGCTCAGGCTAACCTTGAGATGTCACCACGCTGTGATTCACGCAGGTCTCTCAGCTCATTTAGAAACAAGTCTCATCTAAGATCAGCTACGTACAAAATCAGTTACCTGGCAAGTGTTGGCACCTCCGCTGTTGTACAGGACATTTTTTTGCAGATCGCTAACATATGTGTAGCACTTCTAAGCTCATTTTCTCATACTGTATCTCCCTGCTGGTTTCTACTTTGTTCTGTCTTTCTGAGGTTACAATGTGTAGAAATACGTCAACAGTGTAAGAATTCCTTCTTCTCACTTTCTTTAGGCCCTCCTTAACATCTCTTTATTTATTCTTACCTTTTTTCCATTGTGTTCTTTCCTTTTCCTGGAGCGCTGAGAAGACCTTGCTCATAGTAACTCGTCCTATATTTAGGTTTCCTGGTCCACGCCCAAAGAGCAAGCTGATAGAGAGCCTGCTCACTGCTGAGCGCTCTGCATGTCCACATTGCTCACTATAGGATGCTTACAGTTTGGTCACCTATGGCTATATTTCACGAGGGCAGCCCAACCTTGGTCTGCCATGCAATGACTGTTCTCATGTGCAACGCTGGCTCTTTTCCAAAAAGGACTTTAGAGCTTATCTGCCAGGTGCAGGGCTCAAAACTGTGTTACAAAAGATCAGGTGAGGGAGTAATATGTTGTAATGCCGGTACTGGGCACATTGTCTGCTTCAGCAACAACAAACAACAATTTCTGGGCCCTAGAGTGAGTGGCTGCACTACTGAGCTGGGCACATGGCACAGGTAAGGTGTATGTATGCATGAACAAGGTCTGTGACCTCCTCATGATGATTTCTCTTCTTGGACTTGGACTTCATTGACACAAATTCTTTGACACAAATACCTTCTTGTTATACACCATGACCTAGTTATTCCTGTTATGGGTTTTACAATACCAACACAGTTTGCCAGGAAAAAGCATGCATTCTCAGTGCTTCCTCCCTAATGAAAAAGTCCTGACTTTGCTTGTGTGGCAAACAACCAGGGATAAGGAGCACCAGCCAAGTGTGTCTTATTCCAAGAGAACCTGTTTGCCTCCAGGCTGGAGGTTAGGAAATACTACTTCTCTGAAAGGGTGGTCAGGCACTGGAATGGGCTGCACAGAGAGGTGGTGGAGTCACCGACCCTGGAGGTGTTCAAGGAATGTTTGGATCTTGTGTTGAGGGACATGGTTTAGTGAGAACCATTGTAGATGGGTAAATGATTGGACTGGGTGATCCTGTGGGTCTTTTCCAACCTTAGCGATTCTATGATTCTATGATTCCCAGACAGAAGCACACAGATCCTCGTTCAAAGCAGCCACCAACTCAGAGCTGGTATGCCGATGTCTCTCCACAAAATCCAGCCTAGCGCAGTTCCTCCCGGCCATCTATATCAGAAATGCTCACAAACAGTTCTACAAATACCACTCTCAGCTGCTGAGGGATAAACTGAAGTTAAAACATTCATTGTGCTGTTGTAAATGGATTCCACATCATGAGATGAGCACCGGCCTGCTTACAGAAAGAAAACCCTTTCTTTGCTCCTCAGGCTGGAAAAGAAAGACTGAAGGCACGTTCACACATCCTACTATTGAAAATAGAACCGTACACAAAGTGTGAGGTGTGAGTAAGGGAAATGAAATCAGTAGCATGAGTCATCCCTTCATGGCTTTTTGGACCGCGACGGTGAGCAGCATGTTCCAACAGTATGCTTGCTGGGGTAAAGAAACTGTCACCACAGCCTATTTGCATCGAGTAATATTGTGGGTTCGGCCCCCAGGGGAAAACTGAGCCAAATCCATCCTGGAACTTGTGATAGGAAATAGAAGTAAATAAAGAGGGTGGAAGGAAAACTAATTCAATGAATACCGCTCCTTTAAATATGTATAGAATAAATCTTGCTCCGCTATGCATTCAGAGTAACTGAAAGCAAAATCTGTCTCTCCTCTGTTTAAGATATGAAGTGGGTGATGTTTAATTTGAAACAAAACTGCTTATTACTAGATGCTGCCAGGTTGCATTTCAGCGTCTAACTTCTGGATGTCGGAATTCTTTAGTGAAGCCCAGAGTGCAGATCTAAGCAGCCGGGCTTCCTCTGTGGTCTGCCAGGAAAGCAGCAAAAGCACGCAGAAAGAAGCAACTGCACACTGCTTGTCTTTGTTTTTTTGTTTGTCTTTTTAATGTCAGCTGCAATGTACTGTGAACCCACAGCTTCACTCTTCCTAAGCATCATGCAGGAGTAACTTTGTTTCTGTTTGTTTGAATTGAAGCTATTATTTCAAGAATTCTTTTGCATATCTGCATTAGCGTTTTGAGTGAGGAATGTGCTTTTGTAACCAAACTGTCCCCTGATGAAGGAGGCCTGGACTCTGTAAATCCCACGCTTTTCAGACTAAATGAAAGCTCAAGGTGTTCTCCACCAGCACGTCTGATGCTCTCCAACCACAGTGCGTGTGCAGTCCACCGAGCCAAACAAGCTCATCTCAATTAACCTCCCTAAAAGGCACAGAATGGGGATGTCAAGCTTTTAGCGTGAGCTGTTTCACTCTGTAGATCTACTCCTATTACATCGCATCACTCGATATGTAGGCAGGGCCTTTCCTCAGGTCACTGCAGGCTGCTTGGCCTGAAATGTTTTCTGCCTCCCATTTACGTGGCCTGCAGCCCTCACCTTCTCCAGCATCCAGCTGACACTTTAGAAGTCATCAAATGACTGCACACATACACACACAAAAATCCCAAAGCAGAAGAAAACAAACAAGCAAACAACATCCTAACCAACAAAAAACCTCTAGAAAGCATAAATTCTATATGAGCAGATAGATGAGTATTAGTGAATATTAAATCCCATGGCTATGAAAAACACAGTTTATTGATTGGTAAGGAAAACATCTTAAAGACATGAATAAGTGTCTGCCTCACTTTCCCTGGGGAAAGTGAATAATCACTCACACACCAAACTCTCTCAGCAATCTGTTAATACAAGACTGAATGAAGAACATGTTTCTGGCAAATGCATACTACCTGGCATTAGGCCTTTACCAAATACCCACATACAATCTGAGGTATCATCACCCCACATTTCCAAATGCCTCTGTTTCGTTCAGAAAATCAGGGTTATGTAGGCATTTGGGGTCTCAAAGTGCTCCTGTCACTTCTCTTGACTGGTGGCTCCTTCTCTCCCTGCCCCATTCGTCATCTTCTGCACAGAGAAGTGAGCCCAGGGGAAGGAGCAGGAATGCCTTTGTACAGAGCTGTGGGTGTGAGATGTGTGCAGAACAGGCTGTGTCCTTTGGGCAGGGATGGGTGGGAAGGGCTTGCCTTCCCAAATGCAGGCTTTCAGCGTTAGGTAGGTGCTGAGTTGGTCTCCACTGCTGAGGCTGAGCTACACCGTGACATGCTTGGAAGTAGCATTCCAGCTGTCTGTGGCAGGATAAAATGGGCAAGAAAATGAAAGCCACCCTTGACATTAGGAACTCCTTATCTTAGTTGGAGCTATGGAGGTGGAACAGGTTGCAATTGATATCATTTTAGGCAAATGAAGTTCAAAATTGGGTAAATTTCTTTGAATTCACTGCACGTTAGGAACAACAGAGGAGGAAGTACAGGATAATTAGTGTGTGGTAATGGATACTTCTGCCTATTTCAAAATAGTTTTTTCTCCCGACCTCCTCCAGAGTCCTATTGGAGATGATTCTTCGTTAGCATCCATGCAAGTGAATATAAGTGAATCCTACTGCTCTGATAGAGACCATTTCCAGCTGACATCAATTAGCCTTCTACAGATAGATGGCACAGACCTCACCAAAAGCAGTGGGCAATCTGTGTATGGTTTCTCCAGTTTGGATGGAAAGCCTCTAAAGCTGTGATAGCTAAAAACGGTGGGAACTTACATAACACATAGCGTGAAGGACAATGAGGAACTAAAACACAGCCTGATGGAATGAGTTGCAAATGCTGAGGAAAGCAGGTTGGCTGCTGGAAGTACATTAGAGGCTGGAAGCCCAGCAAAATAAGAAAAAAAGTAGCAGGGAGCATTACCCTGAGACACATCTCCCAGATACAGAAAATTTGGGCAAGCAGAGCTGAGAGGAAAAGCAGCCTTGGAAAGAGTGAGCAATGCAACCTTGCACTGTTTGTGTCCCAGTCATTTTGGCGACATAGGCATATATGCATTTCCCTGCAAACAAACAGGACTGAACAGCCAAGGATCACGTTATGCATAGAATTGTTTTCTCCTCCTGCTAGGAACAAACCCACAGTGCCATTAAATACAACCTTATGAAAACAGACCAGATAATAGGAGGGAGTTGGAAAGCTGGCTCCTGCTGCATCAGTCACAAACTGCATCTGGCCCTCATGCAGAGGGACCCAGGGAAAGCAGTTCCTGTAGCGGACACATTGGGAAGTCATGAACACACCTCTTTAGCAGCACTGTAGCTCTGGAACTGGCTTCTGGTAGCACATCTGGGTCTGGGATTGTCTTTGGTAAGCAGGAAACACCCAAGCAGCAATGCCTGAGACAGCAGTACACCATTAGGGTCAACAACTTAACACTGCCCATTGCAGCTCTGGAGCCTGCTACCTTGCAAGCCAAGCATGTGTTTCTATGGAGCGTCTTTGGTCTAAGTGAAGATTTTAGTCTTAAAAGCGTGGAGCAAAGCCAAGAGGGTGGCTCCTTGGAAATGTCATGTTTCTCTGAGGAAATGGATGGTGGAGGTGTTGTCCTTCTAAGTGCTGTGATCAGCAAACTGTGAGAGACGCAGTGTTTCCTGCTGAAGGCTGAGTTCATCTGAGTTTGTCTGTCAGAGTGCATGACATGTAACATGCTTTACAACAGCCTTTTACAACAGAAGGGTGGGAGCAGAAATGTAGCTAATTTAGGAGTAAGCTTGCTGAATTTGTGCAATGTTTTACCTGATGTGCCTGTTATCATGGCAGGACTCAGCCCTTTTATTGCCCCCATGATCCTCTCATTGCAGTGCCTTTGTGGCTAAGTCCTCTGATGGTCTACACAGTCTTTTAAGACCACCTGAAGGTCCTTGTTTTCAGGTGCACAGTGCACCTATTGCTCTGCGTGGCACAGACAGGAAGCCAGGCTCACATCCATGGAATTAACCTTATTGCCTCATTGGCAGCAGCACACACTAACATCAAGATACCTGTGCTTGCACAGGCTTAATGCCATTTTGTCCTTCTCTGCAGCTACCATACACCAAGGGTCTTGGTCCTGCTCAGCTGTTCCTCCAGTCTCTCTTCCCATTCCCTAGCCAGCATGGGACGCAGGCTTGCCTCTTTGCTTTGTATCCTTTCCTGGCACAACCACTAACCAACATTCCCATGTACGCTGTGCACAAGCAAAGGAAACCTCAGCAAAAGAGCCCTTTACTTGCCTTCTTTTTGTGTGAAAAGTAATTGCCCTGCAGAACTAGAAAGATCTTGGCAGTTAGAAAACATGGAGAAAATTAAAGCTTTGTTTAAAAACACAGGGCAAAGTACTACATGCTATATAGTCACACTGCCTGGGTTGTTTCAGGGGTGATGGTGCAAACCATGTGTTGGACAATAGCTCTTGACAATCTCCAGCAAAACGTGTGGATATTCCAGTTCCTGGTTCAGCAAAATGCTACAGCCTTTTTTCAGTCATAATATAACGTGCTCTAAGGGAACATCATTGCCTATTCACTTCCAATGTAACACTAAACATAATTCTTGTCATTTGGCCATGAGTGGGTTATCTTGGGAAACTCCCAGCTGTTTCAAAGAAAATTAAAAGTCATGACCACTTGATATAGTATTTTTAAGTGAGATAAATCAGGTCTAACCTGTGGAGCTTTACCTGGGCCTATATAGTCCTTCTCCAGACCAGATGTTCATTTTCCCATGGATGTCTCAAGTCAGGTCTTTCCAGACTTTTCTCTCCGGCCAACCCTATTCAATTCTCTTTTGGTCAGACCTCGGCATGGTCACTTTATGCTTTGTGCTTTGCCCACCACACCAGCATTAGCCTAACAGGGAGGAGCAGTGAGCAGCAAACTGACATCTGCCAGGCATGGGGTGGGACAGGTTCTTAAAGTTCATGGCACAGCACAGTCCTGGTCTGTCGCCTCCTGAGGGAGGATGAGTGAAATGGGATCTTGGAGGACAAAGGACACCCCCCTGTCCACACACATACCCAAGGAGGATGTCCCTCTTTCACTAAATGAGCTTTGAGGAAACAGAGTGGTCTGAGCACTGCTAATGGAGATTCTGTTTCCTACAGGGTCCCCTGTAGAGACCCACTGACTCTTCAGGTTGTTTCTGCAAGGATGATGATTGTGGTGTTTGCTGCTCCATAAAGGTCTCCGGTACGCGCAGCAATAAATCACCTGTTTATAACGTGAATGAAGTCCATTTTGTAATGTGCTTCCTAATGGTACATTTATGGCAAAACGAATGACTGTGATGAAGGATATAAAATGCTGTATGTAGTGACAGACCTGCCTGTCATTTGAATGTCTTTGAGCAATGAAGCTGTCACCTTTAGGCTCACATCTCTCCAGTGTAAGGGCGCTTGTGTCAGACTTGCAGACGAGGGGTGACACGTGGGGCTCTTGGCAGGTGTGCTTGGTCTCTTTCCATCTCTGGCTTAGGAACAAAGGGAGCAGGGTAGTGTATGGGAACTGTTGAATCACGACCTGAACCTCTGATTGACCACCTGAGGCGAGTGCTGAGTCAGCCGCAGGGCACAGGTGAATGGCTCCACCCCTCCTAGATCCCATTTAAGGGTTGACTCCCAAGGAGGAAGGCTCTCTATCTGGAGATAACTCCCCTTGGAGCCCTTCTGTGAGCCCAGGGCATGGGTAAGCTCTTTATTTCATTACTCCTTTGTAAATGCGATAATCTCTCAGGTCCTATACCTATTTACCTTACAATCTGTATACCTGTTTGCCATATGGGAGGAATTCATCCCTTCCTGCCAGGAGGTGGTGTGACCATGGCTGTGACATCATTTTTTTTCAAAACCTGATAGAAAGCAAAGCTATGGGGACCTCTGAGACTGTGGATGCAATGCCCCAACGTGGCCAGAGACTTAAACCACAGCTGATCAGAGTTTTATGGGCTTAACTCAAAGTTCAGTAAAGATACTAGTAAAGTAAAGTCATAGTAAAGTATGATTGGTTGCACTGCAGGAAAAACCCTTGATTGCAGTAGCTTGCAACTTGTATACTTCATGTAATAAGGGAAGATGGAAAAAGGAACAGTATATTGTAGGTAATGCTGAAATTTTCATTATTAATTATGATAGACAGGAAGCATAAAATACACATTCATTACCAAAGAAAAATCTTAATTCTTAGCATCACTGTTGTCCAGTCTGAGTGACGATGGCAAGAGGGACATGTTGAATTTAACTGGAACAGAACCAGCGGCAGCATAAGAAATGACTTAGAGAAATGAGAAAAGGAAGTACAGAAGGTCAAGGAAAAAAGCTCAGTACACTCCTGGTGATACATCCTGTGTAAAACATGGTTTCACCACAAAAAATGTCAAGCATGTAAGACTTCTACTGGCTTGTCAGCTGAAATGAAGATGTCCTTTAGGCTGAAGGAACCTCTGCCAAGACAAATGACAACACTGTAAAGCTTTAAGTATCTTTCTGGGCATCTTTAATAGCCACACATCCCCAGCAGAGGCTGAGAGCCTGTGTATAGCACAGGGAAAATTGCATTAGAGAGGGAAACAAAGCATTGATTTGGTGAACCTAACTACTGTTCTGAAGGCATGACAGAGAAGATGCCCTCTCCTGCTGTAACTTCAGAGGTAACCCACTGACCAAATAACCCAGCTGGTAGACCATCTGCCATGCCATCAACAGGGATGGTGAATGATCCTCAGTGCTCAGGTCACCCATAGACAACAACATCACATGTGCTTTGGTATAGGTGGGGGGTGTCATCGTGCAGCGCCATTTAGACCAAGCTGGTGGAAAGTCTGCCTCTGTTCTGAATCCTTATGCAGCTCAGCTCCAGATATTTCAGCTTTATTTGGAGGTGAAGAGGAGGAACTGCATCAATGGTACTTAGAACAGTTGCTGCTACCTGCACCTCAACAAAAGGCCCTGTGCCAAGCTCAGGGCATAGCACTGATCCTTGATGCCTTGACACAGGCAGGTTACTCTTCTTCTCTGTTCAATTGAAGACTCATTTCCTACACACCTATGACATTTGAGGAAGGGTGTCACAGGAATCTTGAGCAGAAAGCCCCAAGCCAAGGGGCAGGTTTGGGGCTGCCCTGCCTGCCCCCAGCATGTGTGGAACTGTGCTCACTTTTCCCTTTCTCCACCTGCAGCAGGACCTGAAGGCTCTCAATGCATCTCCCAGGTGTAACCCTCACATAGGAAATATTAACAGAATGAAGATGCTGAAGCTAAAACAGAGTAGAAGGAAATGGGGGTCAGCCAGCATTACCTTGATGTGCTGTTCAAAAGCTGTTGAATATGACAGCCTTTGATACTCAAGAAGCACAGAAACGTACCACAAGGATTGAAAAATGCAGAGATAAGGGAAGAGTGCCCAGGAAACTGTCCAGACACAGTATAGGTAAAATACATTCTTCAGGCGTAGGTTTTCAGCCACTGTTGGATGTAAGATGTATAGCTGGGTGCTGAAAGCCAAGGATCAAGAACCTTGGAACAAATAATGTGATGATAAATATGGCGGAAATGGACAACAAATCAGAATGGGTTAACAGCAAGAGTAATGCCTGGCGCCTCTAATGACTACCAAAATGTGTAAAGTCATATTCTGCAAAGCTACTTCCGCAGTACTTCTGATTATTGAGTGTGCGGTGAACTATATTGATTCAATACACATCTAAAGTGGTGGGAGCTAAAAGAAATGTTTCCATGCTTTGGGAATGTGGATTCTGTTAATGCATTACTAGCAAATATCACTGTGGCATATGGGACAAAGAAGCAAAAAAACAAAAAATGCCAGGGTCAGGGTTACTACAACACTGCTATATTGTACAGTGGTGCTGAGGAATATGGGGATGCTGCTGTTCTTTTTTCTGTCGTTGGATTCTCTTTAATCTCAGGTCTTTAGCTGAATGATTTTCATATATTCTCATTCAGGTAGAAATTTTAGAGGGGAATCTCTGCACTCCTGCATCTGTGAAACATCAACATGCTAAAAAGATGAGTGCCTTCCTGTAAAAAAAAAAAAGTTGCAGGAAGCAATTGTCTGTCAAAAGGAAAAAGACTGGAATGAATTCCAAGTATGAAAAATTTAACAGGTTACCCTGTTTTGTGACAGAATTCACCAGCAACTCTCTGCAAAGTAAAGTGCCAATCAGCCGTCAGATCAGGCTGCCCAGGGCTCCATCCAGCCTGGCCTTGAACGCCTCCACAGGTGGGGCAACCACAGCTATTCTGGGCAGCCTGTGACACTGCCTCACCACCCTCCCTCTCAGTGAAAAGTGGAGGCATGGGAGATCTCCTTGGAGCTGGGCCCATGAGGTAAGACTGGGGACAATTTGTCTTGAATCTCTTAAAAATCAACCACAGTTGCCCAGCACTGGGTTTCCCCTTTCCTCAGCCCTATTTCTCTGGCAAGCAGGGCACAGCAGTATCAGGCCAGCCTGGGGTTCTGATGAAGAAGAACGAAAACCAAGCAGCTGAAAGCTGTTTAGTATTTCTTTGTCATTTATATCAGGTCAGCTAGTGAACAGCGAAGATCACTGCATGTTCCCTGGTCCAGCTCCAGCTTTGCAGGATAAGGCTGGAGAACTGAATACTGATGATAGATAGGAGCTGAAGGGCTTGCTGTTCAGGGCCCTGCAAGCAAAGAGGTTGGCTGCAAAGCCTAGGTGCTCTCCCTTTATGAGGTAGGCTTACTAGCGGACACATAATATGCCCTGACATTGGAGTTATGCTATTAGAGGGACATTACTGGGGTTTTACGTGGTCATTCAAAGTCATGGTTTGAAACCAAGCAGAAAGTATGGGATCTATCCTTTTGTTCTGACCCATAGTATAGAAAACCCACTGGATGTATCTTTCAGTTGCTGGGACCAAATAACAGCAGCTGCAAAGGTCAGAAGTAGAAAGCAAGCTGGTGAGGCTTTCTAATAAAACTATCGTTGTGCCCATCTGTTGCACTTTGGGCACCTGGAAGCCAAAGTCATTAAAATATTGCACAAACACAGAGAAGACAAATGCCACACTGGGAAATAAAGATAAAGCATTGTGTCAAGCCTAAAGACTGCAAATATCGACTCCTGAGAGGATTTATTCAGCTTCAGAATGCTGGAAGTGGTGGGCAGGGTCTCATGGAAAACACAGACTCCACTGCAGCTCTGGTTGCTTGGAAGCCCTGGGGCCTGGCAAGTCAACCTCTCAGCTACATCTCACATCAAACCGCATCATTTTAAAGCCTGAGCGCACTGTGGCTTTGCAAGGTATGGACTATAGCTTTATCTGCCGCCTCTGATTTCTGCAGGGAATACACCGCTCTGAATAGGATGACTTCTAAAGGATTTGCCAGCTTTGAAATGGATCACTGGGAGATGGGGATGGAAAAGCAGAGAAACATGACAGAAACGTGCTCAGCAGTACTCGTGGGGCTGGAAACTAACAAAGCTGACAGCAATAGAGTGTGGTGAAGCTGCAGCTGTGCTATTACCTGTGAGGTCAAACCACGTACAGCCACATTCCCAGGAAAGCTGGGCAGTGGGCACCGATTAACACCATATCTCTCTTACTGTGGGTGGTTGGCTGTATGGGTAGAGATCTTCAGAGCTCCAAAGGGAACGGGTATCATATCTTGACTGTAGGCCAGGTCTACAAACAATGAATTTAAGTTAGTCCTGTGGTCTGCTCTGTGAGACCTTTGGTTTAAGCATTGCCAACGCTGTGCTTCAGTGCACTTGTGGTGCAGACGGGAGGATGACTCGCTCCTCACAGCACAGGGAAGGCTGCAGAGCCAGACCCTGTTGCTTCTGGGAAACAGGAGATTCAAATCCTCAGGAATGCGATAGGGTAGCAGGGCCAGGCTGAACATCAAGTCCGAAATGCAGAGAAACGAAGGGCTTTTGTTCGCAAGGATCTGATACTGTTGTTTTAGAAATAAATGCCCAAGGAAAGGGTGTTGTTAAGAAGAAAAACAATTGGAGCTGAGATGCTGCTGATGGAGAGAAAAAGTCAGGCAAGGGAGAGGAGATAGAAAGGAGCAGCTTTTCTCATGAGCTCTTTTCTGAGACAGCCAGGCTCCTGTTTAAGATTGTGCCTACTCTGAGAGCTCTGCTACAGTGCAGCACCTCCCGACCTATCAGTTGTGCTGTGCTGTGCTGTGCCAGCTCTGACTGAATACATGGGCCACAGCGTCCACATCCTGGAAGTGGGATCTCCCTATGGCTGGATGTGTTTATGAGGCATTTGGAGCACAGGGATGAGAGCCCGCTTATTGCTGGGGCGAGCACCATCACTGGAAATCTTTAACCTGCTTTTAAGAATCCTGTAAAGAAAGAAAATGTAGGTAGAATGGTTAAGTTGTATGATTTCAGCTCTTTCAGTTTAGTAAAATCTCATATTGTTTCCTTCAAGCTGCAAAGAATATTAAACCCCCCTTTGGCATGGCCTTTAGGATGACTAAGCACAGAATCATAGAATGGCTTGGGTTGGAAGGGACCTCAAGGAACATGAAGCTCCAACCCCCTGCCACAGGCAGGGCTGCCAACCTCCATATCTAATACTACACCAGGCTGCCCAGGGCCCCATCCAACCTAATTATAGGATTCTTTTGGCTTTCTAAGGAGGCAAAGGGTAAAAAAAAAAACAAACACCCAAACACAAAACCCGGGGCTCCACTGCTGTAGATAGAGTGCCACTCAATTTCTACAGACCAAAAGGCAACCAAAAAGCACAGCTGGAAGTTCAGGGGCACGGGTGCCTTTTTAGCACCTCTGTGAGGTGACAGGGCTGGAGAGCCCAGCCTCAGGGAATGCTCTGGAATACAGAGGCTGCTTTTTCTTCTGGTTGTTGCAAATGCTATAATAAAAATTATCACTTATTTTTCAAAATGCATGTAGGGAAATAATTGTCAGGTGGCAGACTGGGGGTGAAAGGAAGCGCAGAAAGGACACGGGAAGGATAAGAGCTGCTTTCTACTGCACGCATTCCTCCTCCTCCTCCCATCTCCCCTCTATCTGTGGGTGTGTTTGACCTCGCCACCCCCTCCCTGCAGCCGGACAGTGCTGGAGGAGGGCTCTGGTACTGAGCTGCTTTCCATGGGAAGAGGCGAGTTAATTTGTTCACTAAACGCTCTCTTATCTCTGGCAGGCAAGATCAGGGAGTCGCCTTTGCTGGAAGCCTTTCAAAGGAACAGAATCTCAGCTCTATTCTTTCCTAATTTTCCTTTCATCTGAAGGCCAGCGCTGTAAAGCGGTGACTGTCTGGAGCAGTAGAGCAGCTCGCGTTACCTGTCCTATGGCTGCTGCTTGATGGTACCAATTCTGCCTCAGCATTTTGAATGTAACAAAATCAGTTCCTTCTTTTCTCCTCTGCTGCTGCATATGCCATGAAGAGTGCACAGTCATTTGTTTGTTTCTTTTAGCTATTTTACAAAACAAGTGGTCTTACCCATGCAACACAACCAAATTAACTGGAACAATTGAGACAAACCAAAGCAAAGCCTGAAGTGGAACCCACTGCCATCATTTCATCAACAGCAGGACAAGGGGGAACTGTTTTAAGTTGAAAGAGGGAAGATATAGGTTGGATGTCGGGGAAGTTCTTTATCAGGAGAGTGGTGAGGTGCTGGAACAGGCTGCCCAGAGAGGTTGTGGATGCCCTGTCCATGGAGGTGTTCAAGGCCAGGTTGGACGAGGCCCTGGGCAACCTGGTCTAGTAAATGGGGAGGTTGGTGGCCCTGCCCGGCAGGGGGGTCAGAGATTCATGATCCTTGAGGTCCCTTCCAACCCAGGCCATTCTGTGATTCTGTGATCTCAAGACCTTTTATTTCAAGTAACCACGTGGGGAAAATCATGGTGATTGCAGCTGGCATGGAGTGGCTGCCTTCTTCCAACATGGGCAGAGTGCTGCTGAGTCTGCTGTGCACAGGGCTGAGCCAAAGCTGCTACAGAGACTTCCCAGGCGATGTCTGATTAGAAAACTTCGCATATGGTCTCCTGTCGTGAGTTGTTACTGCTCCTGAATGTCGTTCAGCACTTAGGAATACAAATCATGGTCTCTGCAGCACACATTTAAATGGGCCACGTGTTGTCCTTTCTCACGTCGTGAAACGTGCTCCTATAGGTTCCTCTGTTGGAAAAGAGTGAAATCATTGTTCAGACAGAATCGGTGAGGCTTTAAGTTCAGATACCCGACAGGTGAACAGCCAGACCTGTAGGTTTTCTTCCCCAAATCAGCGCGTAAAGGAGATAACGGGTCTTTATCTGACTATGGAATTTCATTTTGTCCATAGAATCACAGAATCACAGAATCCTTGGGCTTAGAAGGGTCTCCTCGTCCAGTTCACCTGCACTGAACGGCGATGTGCATGGCTAGGCCAGGAAATGTGGTTGAGACTTCGCATTTTCAGGCTTTCTCAAATGTGAAGGAGAACCTTCTTTAAAGTCTTAATGCATATCAAAATGTGGGATTCTTTGTAACCAAATAATTCCCGGAGGCTGAGCTGTAAAGAAAACAGCGGCTGCTGGAGCACATTCTGCAGAATTCTAAAAATGCAAAACAATTATTGTTGGCTTCAAAGAGTTACTCAGAGTAAAGAACAGCTTTATCTACATCTGATCTTCGGAGGGGGGGAAAAAAAAAAGCATATGGGCCTGGAAACATCCCAGCCTCTCACACAGCACCGATGTTCTCCTAATGCAGCTACCAGTCCAGATGTACTTCAGTCTGAGGGCTGTGCGGTGGCCTTCAGCAGCTCTTCTGAAGCTGCTCTCCTGCTGCATTTTGGTTATAGGCAGAGATTTATGATTGCACGATCGCTAACCATGGAGCATTCATACGTTTAAGCTTCATCACCAATTCAGGCCATAGGTGTATAGAGATGGCCTTCTGAGGAGCAGCGTGGGTTTTATCTGCTCACTTGTTTGCTTGGAGGGCAGTCTTCAGCTGGAGCTGCCAAACCCTCTTGCGTTGTAATTAAACGGCACATTTGGAGCAAAAGGAAAATATGCAGCAGTTTGTTTATTCAGAAGGAAATGCTTGATAGAATCTAACAGATTACATTCCTGGAAAGGAATGGGAGCAAAAATAGATCCCCGTGCCAAACTCTGCCTTTCGCTACATCTCGGAGCCCAGGTGCCTCCAGAGCCTTCAAAGTGTGGGGGCTGCGCTGGGCCGAGATACAGCGCTGCTGTGCTGTGGGCTGGGAGGGAGGCAGCGCCCTGCAGGCCCCTGCTGCAGCCAGCCAAGGACTGCATCTGACACCGAGCCTGCAGCTGAGGAGGGTGCTCTGAGAAAATGCACAGGGCACCCACGCCTGGGGCCGAGCATGGGAAGGTCATGGAAGCCTTTCTTCAGCACTGGCTGGGATGCTTAAAGCCTAACGGTGCTCTTGGAGACGCCAATGAGCTACGGATTGAAGTACCAGGCAGCCTGTTTCCTGGTAGCGTAGCCTGTATGCTCCCACCATCCCGGTTTGGTATGGCAGGGCCTGTTGTGACTTGGCTGTGGGGTAGCTCTGCAGTGCGGATGTGGACACCTGAGCTCGCCCTGCAGTGAGGAGCACAGCTCTGCGCTGCTAAACAAGCAAGGACAAGCCTCAGAAAGGGCGTAAGGTTCATAAAACATAATAAAATTTTAAAGACGTGCAGTCTGGGTGGTTCTTTTTAAAGAAGCAGACAGAACGTCCTGCAAGTATTACAACATCCCGTCCCCTCATCTTGGCGCTCAGTGAAGGGGTGGGGAGGGGGAAGCGCTCAGAACAAATACCGACTTTAAATGACTGCAGGACAGAGATGCCTATTTCAGAAGTTAGGATATAAAAAGGGGAAGGGAAATCAAAGAATTCCTGGCGTTTGTCACCTACGATAGGTTGCCATGATTCAGCTTTTCCTGTTTTTGGATGGATGAGTAGGCAACCCTTCGTTCTACTGAGGCACCCTGAAAAGGGGGAGCTGATGGCAGTGGTCGGTACACCAGCAGGAGCTTCAGCAGCTCTCTGCACGCTGCCAGCCAGCAGTGGCTGCTGCCAAGGGCGCTCGTGTCCGTGCTCTGCACTTCTGTCATTGCCAGCGTTTCATCTTTTGACCTTCATCTCCATCCCTTCTTTACAAAAAGCAGAAGCATACACCAAATGTTACTTTCAAGGCTTTTACTCAAAGAATCTATTTCAGGAAAGCATCTTTAGTGCTTGCAGCTGGTGTTTCTCCTCGGCGACTCTTCTTTCTTTAGCATCAGTTGTGCCGTACTCCCTACCGAGCTGCAGCTGCCCCTGCTTTCGGAGGGCTGCAGCTGTATTTACTGTGCACAGGAATGTGGAGGTGTAGGAGCTGCTGCTGTTGTTGTGCAATGGTTCCGCTGCTCCACCTGCAGGCCCGGGGCTTATCTTCACACGCACTTCGTACTGGGGTCAGGGACTCTGCTATTTAGAGGTGTGCTGCAACACGTGCGTGCCCTCCCTTCTGTAGGATCCAACAATCGGTGAGAGGTTTTGTTGCTACTCTGTCTGGGGATAACTTTGTAGTGGAGAAAGTGAGAACGTTTTGTTCAGCACCCGTGAACCGCAGTACTTTGAGCTCTTTTCTCCTACCAGTTCAGGACTCCTATCGTTCCGGCTCCATCTGTGGTTCGGGAGGCGGCTCGCAGGGATGCTGCAAAGCTCCACCAACGCTGGCTGCCCCGAAGCTGGGTTTGGTGTGAGACGGCGGTGTGGAAGTGAGCTCTATCGCATGTATTAGCTGCGAGGTGACGAGCAGAGGGCAGGACGAGGCCAGCTGGGAAGTGCGGAACAGCTCAGCCCCAACACCCACACCTCATTCTGCTCAAATGGCCTTGAGATGCGCTTGCAGACAAAAGAGCTGTGAATTGTGCTACTTGATGGTGCTGGGAACTGCCTGGGAAATCAGCGTAGGAAGTCAAGGTTAGTTCTCCGTCTTCACAAAGCTTAGGAAGATATTTTGCTTTCTCTTGAAAAAATAACTGTGCTGAAAACAGCCTTAAGTTGCAA
>PPHD01013131.1:3903-16980 GCA_002909625.1 Bambusicola thoracicus | reverse complement strand
AAATAATAGTTTCCATAGTGCCAATAAACAAGGTATTATTGGTCTAAGAAACAGAGTGATGAAATGAAAGGACTTCAGGAGGCTCACATCATTTTGTTTTTAACATCAGAGAGAAGTTAGCAAGTTAAAAAAAAATGTAATTTTTCTGTTTATTTTGGATCTACTCATTGTAAAATATTTAGCAGACTGGTAGGAACATTGACAGAAGACTTCATTACAGATTAAAACCTTTTTAAAAGTATATTGTGTACAACAGTAGATTTCAATATTTCTATAGCACTGAAATGAAAGATCCAAGGTAATAATTGCTTCAGCCACGATTTAACAAAGACCCTGTGGGTGGATCCCAGCAGCCACAGTGCTGCTCTTCCTTCAAGAGCCTTCCTGCCCAGCTCAGGCCCTACACCACCTCCTCTTCACAGAGTTTAATCTCGCACCATTTAAACTAATAGAGTGGTACTACAATTTCAGCAGAAAGAGGTTCAAGACTTAACTGGAAGTCTTAAGTACAAGAATTGAATAGAGAATGATCTCAGCTCCAGCACAGACTTCTCTGAATGTCTGCTGCACTGTGTACACTGAGTTTTAAAAAAAAAAAGCAGCTCTACAACCACACCTGAGGCCATACTGTCAAACCAGTTCTTTCCTATCAGCCTGTAGACAGGCCATCTCCATCATTCCAAAAATGAACTTAATTAAAAAGAAAGGAATAATTTCATCTGACATAGATCTTGAGTGGCAGCACAGTATGATGTAGAAGTTAAATGTCATCATGGAGCGATGCATGTAACAGACATACCCGAAAGAATGGTGGTTTAATAATCACCTTTGAAATGAAGAAAGTCTGATGCATACCATCAGTTGAAAATCCAGACAACAGCATTCAGGAAAGCTCAGGATAATTAAGGTAATTAATCAAAACATAGACAAGCTGTGGTTCTAGATAGAATCAGCAAGTAATTCCCAGTGACCTCCAGGATGCAATTGCTATTCCTATTGCAGCATTTAGGAGGACCATTACAAATTACAACAGCAAGTTTTTCAACTTCATTTTTCTAATTTTTCAGGTCCTGTATTTTACATATTCTGCCATTAAAAAAAAAAAAAACAACAACAACAAAAACTATTTTATAGTTCCTCGAGGATTCTGGACTGTAGACTTCTGATATGTAAGGAACATCCAAGATGTATTTTCTAATTAAAAAAAACTATTTTTATTATCAAATCATATGTACATTTTTAAACAAATTGTTTGTTTAAAGTCTGTTTAATGTCTCTTTCTATATGACATGGTAGAATAAGCGTATTTTCATCCAATTCACTTTGGAATGTGAAACATAGCTGTAGGCTTAGAATATTTGCATCTTAAAAGATTCATTTCAGAAAATCACAAAAGGGTAATCCTATAATTTCTGATACATTTCTATTGTAAGTGGTGAGACGGTGGGAAAAAATAACGTAATGATTTCACATCACTGTAAAACCTGCGGAATTGTACAATGTCACACTTCCTTCTACTTCCAGACCAAGGGTACTGGTTTCTCTGGGTGGAAGACTTCACTAACACTACGTAGTGAAGGTGTAACAGCATAACAGGAAGAAAAGAACCATTCTGATGTTTCTTTCCTCATTTTGACATTGTAAACATCATAGCTATCTAACAAGGATATCGTTTCATAGGAAGAGAATATACAAAGGTGACTAAAAAGAGAGAGAATGGTGAATTCCTGTTGGGCCAATTACAGACTATCTCATGAAGAGAGAAACAAGGAAACAATTGAGTTACTTATGAATGAGGTTTTCCTAGAGAGTATATGATATATTCTGGTAAGCTTTTTAGATTCATAATTCTCCTTATTCTACTCAGTCAAATGTCTCTGAATGCAGATCAGACAAGTATATCGCTTCACAGCTTACAGCAAGTTAGTATGCTAAATTCATTTTCTTGCTAGGGATAATGCCTTCAGTTTAGGCAATCAGTTGAACACAAGTGGGGTAAAAAAATGGGACACAAAAGCAAACAGTACATATATTTTGACTTAGTTGTAAGAAAACAAAACAGACCTACTCTGTCAACTGAAACCAGCAAAGTTAATCATTTCTAAACTTTTCTTAATAGTAACGTAATATCCCTTACCGTTTGCTGTAGATCAGGTATTATAATTCGAATCACCAGAGTGTTGCTCTGACTGTCATCCATTCTGCTACTTGGCCTTTCTGCAGTTGCTCTAATTGTGTCATAAATAGTTTCTTCTTTGGAACTGTCAGATTCAGACTCAACAGAATAGTCGGAATAGCTTTGTGCCATTTCATCTTCGCTTGATGTTGGGCTACGAGGCATGTTCAAGTTTTTTACCCTGCCAATACAAAGCAGAAAGATAAAATATGTATAAATAGCTAAACACTTAAAAATCAATCAGCAACAAGTTTTCTTTATTTTCCTGAAACTAACACAAATTTAACAGTGAAGTCATAGCTCTTACCTTATTTTATTTTCTCTTGTAATTTACAGGGGTAGACAGCTTGTAATGGAAATAAATCTGGCCACCAAGTTACTACAAAAGAGAAAGAAGGCCAGGAGTAGGAAACAGAGGAATGGAAAGAAAAGATGACCTTTCTTCCAGGCACACTTGGTCCTCCAAAAGATCCAGAGAAACCCAGCATCATCATCAGTTTCTTTGCTACATAGCAATGTTGTAAACTATACTTCCAGACTCCAAGTGTATTTCTCCCAGTGTAAACAGGACAGTTCAGGAAATTAATATATTTGCTAAACTTATATCATCATGGAGAATTAATGCTGAGGAACTGTAGGGATAAGGCTTCAGACAGTATTTTCAAATAGTAGAATCAACAACAAAAAAAAAGGAATACTACAGGGAGCTAGATAGATAAAGACATTCCTTTGTGTTTTCTGGCTCTACACTACCAAAATCTTTCTATTATACATACATAAATACAGAGCTTAGAAACATATTTTCATCTGTGGTATAGATTAGGGTAAAATGAAAGTAATATTTAATTCTAAAGTAAGGACTTCTGCATTCAGATGTCAGTTGCTCAGGGCACACTGTAAGTACATTCTCCTTCCAGAGATTTTCCAACTGCAGGAGCAAATGACAGTTTTTGCCCCAGAAATATAAAGCTGCATGAGGAAATGTGTAATTATTACTCTGTGGAAAAATGGAGGAAAATATATACTGGAAAAAAACAAATAGAAAGGCCACCATAAACTATGTAGTGTTCGGCAAACATATACTTCTTTGGTTTCCAGAGGCCAGAAAAATGTAAACATTATTATCCATGTTTTCTCTGAACAACCTTCCAAGAGAACTTCTCTGCTTTTTAATAAAGAAAAAATCCAGAGATCAAAGAAAAGAAAAAAAAAATACCCAACAGTTCATCTGTTGGCCCACATTAAAGTGACATTAAAGCAGAAGTAAAACACAGAAATGCAAACTGACTTTGCCAAGGTCTCTCACATGCCATGTGACTGTACCAAGATCTCTAAATGTATGCTTTGTACCATGGTCTATAGTCAGATCCCAAAAGTAAATATACACTCAAACAACAGCAGAGCACTTTGTATCATGTCTCATAATTCAGTTTGAGTCAGCTGAGAATCACAGTGAGATTACTCATTCCTCCTCAGAGACTGGTCATATATACTGAAATGATTACAAAAGATGCAGAAAAGGTGACCCTTCCAATTCAACATTTTAAGGTGCCAATGCGCTGGCACCAGAGCTTGAACCACAGAACAGGAAGTGGCAAGGCAGGCCTAGAGTTCAAGGTCAAAAATTTCCACAGCAGATCATACATCTACATCATCAAGTAGCATTGTTATTTCTGGTGCAGGACAATTCTAGTATTATTACCCTTAGCTATAATTACTAATGCAAACAAAACCAGTGCATTCAAAAATAATCTGAAAGCTTGCCAGATCATAGCAGCTTAATGCAAGTCTCTATTTACAAACACAAACTCTTGAGGGAGTATTTTATCTTCTTACTGCTTCACTGAGCTGTAGATTAATGCTGCTCTCCAAAGCACCCTAAGTCAATAAAAAGCATAAACATTTCAATGGCTGCTTTATTTATCTACCAGTACTGAATCATATGAAACCAAAGTATCGAAGTAGGTGGATACACAGTATTTAAGAATATGAGAGGTATAGGCCAGCAAGTGTGAGGAAAAAGACATGACCATCACATGGTTTGTCTCACCCTAAAGCCATCTGAGAACACAATATATTCCAGAGCAATGGTTTCAGCAGTTCTGATAGACTGCAGTAAACTGCAATTATGCAACAAAGAAATAAAGAGTTGAACTGGGAAAAAAACTTCCCAAGGTTTTGGCGAGTGGATTTTCATGCAAGAACTACCCAGAAATATGTCACTGTGGAATAACAAAGGGAAACTACCACCTGAAGAACCAGCTCCAAAGTACTGTGCACTTAAGTTTAATAAAACGTGGAGAAGTATCAGCATGGCATAAATCACCAAATTTTCTGGCATAAGACAGAAAAAAAAGCATAAGTAACCACACAGAGGATAATGAAAGACTGCATTTACAAGAGTAAAGAGAGCAGAAGCTATGCCCCAGCAGCTCTTTTGAGAAACAGATCATTTAAATGCTTTTTTTAAATAAGACAATCTGATTACTGGAGATGCTAAACCATTGGGGGGGATGGATCCTGCCAGGGCACAGAGACCAAGCTTGTCTCTATAAATCTACAAGCACTTTAGGGCAACTTGGTTTCTTGCTTCCTCATTTGAGTGGAAATAGGAGATGCGGCCATTTGTGAACCAGAGATGCTCACTATTACAGCACCTTCAGGGAAGTTGTTATCAGAGCTGATTCAGATTTTTCCCAGTGAGATTCCAAAGACCTCCCCAACTAAAACCATCAAGTAAGGATAAGTAAGGCACATTGCTTGGCTTAGCTACTCTTGTACAGTAGAAGAAAACATGGGATCACAGGCTCCTAATTCTCCTATGCTGGAAGAACAAAACTTACTGGTTCAACAGGAGGTCACACAGTTAAAATGTAGTTTTCACTGATACAATTGTTTCGGCTCTTATAATTAAGTTGATGGTATTTTCTAGCGATATGATACATAAGTGGCTGTTCTCAGCACTTTTCTTGTGGGAGGAAAGCCTAAGGACATATAAAAGAATAGACAAACAGCACACAGGTTATCAGAAGGCAAGAATTTCAACTCCCAGAGCTCTCTGTGTATCTGAATGCTGTGCTCCAGTGAGTGCAAATTGATACAGCAGGGAAAAGCAAGAGCAACATTTTTTGGAGCCTAATCAGTTGGTAGGTATTCTATGGACAGGATGTACAAATACGTATCTTAAATTTTTTGCTTAGCTATGCTAAATATCATAAAATAAATATTTACTAGAGAGATTAAAATATATTTGATACAGACAAATATTTAGCATGTTATCTTAAATAAGCACAGAAGTATTGTAAGATCCTCAGTGCACATACCCACTACAAATTATGTTTTAAAATCTTCCACTTAATGAGGTTACATGCAATTTATTTATCCTGAAAAGTAACAAGCAAGCCTTCCCATCTATATTCATAGTGGTAAACTGGAGCAGAACTATACAGACAGACACAAAAACTCAAATAGAAAGATGTCTCATATACAGTCCTCTCCCTACTGTATCAGCACCAACAGATAAGACAAATGCAGGCATTTCTCCAGTTTGAATGGACTAAATCCCACTGTACCACATCTGAGGAGCACCCCAGACTGACAGCTCAGGTGGCACAATGTCCCTGCTCCCCTGGGGTATATCCCCCAGCCATCACTCCTGCAAAAGCTGCTCTCAAGCAGTGGCCTCCTGCTACTGCTGCACACCAAGCTCAGCAGGCCCTGGGTCTCCACCGCACCCATCCCCATGGCCCAGCAGAGAGCTGCAGCCTGTGCTCCCCTGGGTTTCTGCAGAGGGAAAGACTAACACATGGTGGGACAGAAGGAAACACATCCCTAACACTGAAGCCCCATTTTCATATGGAAATCACAATAAAGGACATTGAAGGATTCAACACTTCCTTCCCTGACCTGTGAGGTTTTCATTTTGCAGTCATGAGAACAAAGGCTGAAGTTGACCACAAGTGCCCATTTTGGATGAATCAAATAGTTACTAGTTTTCCTTTCTCTCCAGCGTGGCTGAGGCACACACATCAAATGTCTTGCCCAAGGCCACCAAGGCAGATCTCTGAGCAAAGTTTCAAATTCAAGGGTCGCTGGCTCTCAATCTCGATAAGAACAATCTATTTTTATATAAACATTCATTTGCACAATACCAGCCCTGTTGCCTGCAGGGAAAAGCCCTCTAGGCTGCTATTGTCAGATGAGTTAAAAATGTACCTGTGGGAATATCCCAGAGACAGAGTCGGCATTGTTATGGGCTGAGTAACGCCATTAACCCAACTGTGAGAAAAGTTTGTTGTTAAAGTAATAGCAACTGCTACAAAGAGGCATTTAATAATTAACTATGAAGAAAAAACTACTCAAAAAAGGCATTTCCATTGGTATAAACCCTTCCAGCTCCTAACAGAGAGATTCTCAGGCTTTATTCAGGATTATATACGTACCAGCTCAAGAAGCAGCTCTCCAATGTACTAAATTAAAATGCAAGAGAAGATCTAGCATTGCTTTTTCTAATTATAATAATATTAAAACCAAAACACATTTCATCTGGAGACAGGAGTGCAATCAGTCTCTGTGCAGTTGTACAGAAAAGACCGTGGAGAAGACAATCTGATTGGCGGACCAATTCCAATGGACAGTTTCCAAGATGATGGACTTGAACTCCACTTTGCACTGTTGCTTTAAAGCTAACATTAAGCAGCACTGCCTCACTCCCATCCTCGCACTCCTGGTCCCTCCACTGTGCCCCGACAGCTTTAATTGTTTTGCCAACACAAGCAGTGAAGCAGAGCAAAGCACTGGTCCAGGTTAAAGAGCAGCTTTTTGTTCTGGGAGGTTAGCTTCAGCGTCCATCACTCTGGATCACTATGCAAACGTTTGAATAAGCAGCAGGAAGAAGATGGCAGAGGGCCAGAAACAAATAGTCAGGGCATGAAAAGGGCAGAAAACACTTTATGCAAAGGCAGGATAAATGTTTGCCAGCGTAAAGTGAATCCGAGACACCACAGCCTACGTGATGGGAAATAAATCTATATAAATTGAGCAATCTCATAAATGCCAATAAATATGTATTGGACATACACATGTATCAGCACCAAAATATAACAACACAGAACAAGTCAGCTTACTGAAATCCACTGATATAAAATTCATCCAGGAAAATGCAAAAAATCTAAAAAATATATGCCTAGATGAAGACAAATAGAACACTAACCAGCACTCAGTACAGTCCCAGAGGGATGAGGTTTTTGTAGCTTCCCCCCTTTTCCTACCCCACCAGACCAGGAGGGTGCCTTGGTGTTGACCTAACACTATGCAGAGCTGTGTTGGTTGGGGTCCACTCCTGGGGGTCTGCTGCAACAGAGCCAGACTTGTCTCCAAGGGAACACCTCTTGATCTGATCCTATTCAGAAGTTTAAATGTCACTTAGGAGACTGAAAAATAGAGGATGATGACATGCATGTATCAAGGCACTAAGAAAATTAATCTATGAGGTCCCGCAGTTCCCTTGATCTGTAAAATGGGACAAACAGTTCTTGATTCTTCTGTAAAGCACTTCTATTATGTGAGAGGGAGCACTAAAAGAGCAAATCACTTGCATGTAATTAAAAAAAATAAAAAAATCCCCCGTCATGGCAATTACCTAAAAAATTCTGATCATACAATATTTTGCTATTTACATCCACATAATTACTGTTTCATTTCATTTTTTTTCACCATTCCTTCACTTAAATTTACCTTGGTTGCACTGTCTGGTAATGCATTTTTGATCTCCCTGTTAAATAACTGAAACACCCATATAAATATTTTACAAGATGAGTGCTGAGTAATGTACCAGATTGCCAAGCAAAATCCCTCTTTTACTTTTCTCTGAAGCTGTTATTTCTCAGCATGGTATCTCTTACACCAAAACCCAAATACAGAATTGGACTTAGCACCGAAGATCAGTGGCCACACTCATTTGTTATCACCAGCACTGCTGGGAGATTCCAGTTGCCCTGTTTTAGGGTTGGCTTTTGTAGTCCTTGTATTACTCTTCTAGGTGTGCTACGCACAAGTGACAAAGTGTTTTGCAAAAGGGATCAAGAGTTTTAAGAGAATTGAGTAAAGCCACCATTGAACCTGACCCGTATTTCTAATGCAGGTTGTTGCCCCTTGGTGATGTATATTTGCACAGTGCACACTTGCCAACAAGAGGTTAAGCCCCATTAACTTCTGGTATTTCGAGTCCCAAATACCAATATCATATGATTAAAGTGGGTCTCAAGATCAGTTTGCAAGAAGGTAATTTGTTCTTTTTGCAGATGTACTGCTCCGCTAGCATTCCTAACACATACAAAATCTACACACGCAACCCATTTCTGCAAATACCATGTCGTTTTCTAAAGGTTTCTTAAATTTCCAAGTAGCTTTGGATGCATTCTCTTTTGTACAAAGATAGATTTATCCTTTGTCCTCCAACTGTTTCATTTAGTATTTTCTTTTACTATTCAGAAGGTCAAAGTATTTTTACAGAAAGGCTCAACTTCAATCACAAAAATGCAAAAAAAGATTAGAGGAAGGATAGAAACAATTTATACAGTGGACAAGTGAGTTTACTGCCCTGAATGAGCAAGACTGAAAAAAAGGCTGGTGTACAAAAGGCTTAAAAACATTTAAAGTAGAAAGTACTTATCAACATTAGAAAAGAGAGCTCATTATAAAAAGAGGAGCAATAAAATGGTTAGAAATCTTTCAACAACAACAAAGAATAAAAAGCATATTACTAGGGAATGCACAGCAAGTATTTACAAATGTTAACTACAGTGAAGTTTACAGCAAAGGCCAACTCCCACTGGCAATACAATATCTTAAGTGTCTTCTGCAGAGCACCTGCAAGGTTTCCAGTGCAATCCTATCTGACCTTTATTTAAAGGTCACCCCTCCAGACAAGGAATTACAGCCAGCCCCTGGAGCCCCAGGGCGGGTAGCTTCCAGGCTCTCTTTTTTTCTATCACTGTTCTTCACACAGCTTCTGGCTTTATACATTTATTAGAACATCTATTTTCCAATAAATAGACGAACAACATTCCTCCTATGTCATTCTTTAAATACCGCTTGCAGTGTACATTATAGTTTTCCAAGGTGAAATCATAATGCACTTTGAAGGATGAAGGAATGGACTGGATCTCCAAATGATTGCATACTCTTACTTATGAAAACAACTTTCAGTTTGAGAATTAATTTGTTCAGTGTGTTTCAATCCAGATTTCTAAAATATTTTTTGGAAATGTTAAATGGAAAAAAAATTAAAAAATAGTAATAAGTAACTAATTCATATAGGATGAAAAACAATTTACTTTTTACGACAATGCCCAAAGAAAATTAACCCAGAAACCAGAAGCTCACCAGAGTACCAAGCCTGAGATTTGTCTTCTTGCATTCATAATTTCAAATAAATGCCTCATCTTCAGCATCTACAGAACATGAAAGCCTTTCACGTAATCTTTATACTGTTGATCTTGACTGGACTAAAATTCAGACAGGGTAACCCTCTGATTGAAACCTTTAAAGCAATTTCACATCTTGCCTGGGGAATCAACATGTGTAATCCTGCTGAAGTAACCAGAATTACTTTAGGAATGGCTGCACCAAGATTGTCTCCTACATATAGTATTCATAGGAGAAACAACTATCAGGATAGTTATAATAGTAAACATAAATCATGGAAGTCTATTCAGTTCTAGATCCAGTAAAGTATTTCTTTATAATATGACCATAGAAATATAAATATTTACTTTTATCAAGCACACTCATGTCTAGTATGTAGAATTCAAAGTTGCAGACTTCAGCAGTGCAAAACAAAACAATTTCCCCTTCAGTTACTCAAAATGAGTACAGACTAAGTAACTAATTATGAACTGTTCTCTTTAAGCAATGTGCAAGCATTGCAACACTTCAATGTTAAATGATTATTATCTATTTATAAAAGATGGGTATAATGCTTGCCTTGGTTAGAGGGGGGGTGGAGGGGAAGGGATGGGAGGTTAAAGGAAGAGAAGGCAAGAGAAGAGAGGAAAGAAGTGAAAAAGCTTGTGTGGAAATCAGTTTTATCTTGTAGCCTGTTTCCAGCCTCTGCTTGCACTTGACTATGTAAATGTCATGAAGATTATAATAAGCTGGAAAGGAAAGAACATAAGAGAGTTTAAAAAGACTTACAAGAGGAATTGGATTAAAAAAAAAACCTGAAAATATGTGGAATGCATTTGTTTTCTGGTGCATCTCCCTGGTGGACAAAGCACCTTTATTGGTATTTATTTACATTTTATGCTTATCAAATTATTTTCCTTTTTATCCATTGTAAAAACATTTGTGTAATAGCATTTAATAACATTTGTATTTGTTGTATTTGTGTTACTGTCTTGTTAGGTAGATTAGGTCATGTCCTGAGAGTAGAAAACACAGACTCTCTTCAAGCGGGTTAGCGCTTGGCGTTGGTTAGGAATGTCTACCTGAATTTTCTTCAAGTATGCTCCTGATGAGGGTCTACTATGTTATTTTAATTTATTTGCTGTGTTCCCTCAAACAGTCTCATTGCTTACATTATTTGCAACAAATGTTACAAGAGCTAGCCAAAAAAGCAAAGCTTCTAATAAACGCTCTCTTTCTCTTATAGAAGGATTAGTCATCTTTGCCAGAGAGATGGTTGAAAAAGAATCAATTACCCTGTTTTGTTATCTTTAGGATTTTTCTTACTTAGTTTCAACAAATTCATTATTATTTCAATTGTTTGGGAAACACCCCTGAAATACTGCAGAGCATGCTCTCCACCCTCTGCAGCAATGGGTGTGGGGGGGTCCTTGAGGGGTAGACCTCAGGCTTGCCAGAGTCTGCACAGCTGGGCAGTCCCATGCCACAGTGCCCTGCCGTTGGAGATCTTGAAGCACAGAGCTTTTGTTTCAAAAGCCACCAAAACACAAGTTGAGAAATACAGGAATCCACAAAACATATATGTTTTTTCCGTTCATGTATATATGCTGAACTAGAGCAGATGAATACAAGCTGATAAATGCAGAGAGCAATTACATACATCCATCAGCTTTCTTTGTAGTTGGGTATAATTTAGATTCCTAAAGCCAGGGTCCAGAAGCCTCAGATCAAGAGCAGCTGAGCAAATGCAGGTGTGCTTCTGACTATTGCTTTTCACCAGCATTGGGAAATATACCGGCAAGAGCAAGAGACAATATATTAGGCACATGGGCTTCTAGTTCAATTGCTGCCTTGATTTCTGGATAGCTGAGCAGAAAAAAAAAACCCTAGCCTCAACATCACAAGACAGAGAGCAAGGAAGAAAGGCAGAAGGAACCACCTTGTTGTTTTAGACTGAACTTCTTTTTCTAACCAAGAGAGAAACAACAAACACATGGTGACCCAGAAAGGATGCACACACTGTAGAACTAGGGCAGGTGACCAGCTCAGCCAGCCTCCAGTGTAAGCAAAGCCATGTGCTGTATCCTCACTTATCTGCACTCATCTGTGTAAGTCTACAGCAAGCATCCCCCCGATCCTAGTGGCATATGGTCTCAAGATGATCTCAGATTCCTCCCTTCTAATTGCAGAAAAAGCTACCTGAATCTTTCAAAGGAAATTTTGAAAGAGGAACTCTGCTGACCTTATCTGCATCTTGCCTGCTTATTTTCCACTACAAGGTAAGCATATGTTGGGCTTTACCCTGTCCTCCAGGCTTTTCAAGCAAGTTTGAGTTCATTTTTTATGATTGTGTATATGAGCAATAATGGTGATGGCAGTCTGGGGAAAAATATCTGCGTGCTCAGAAAGGTTAAATGATCTGCAAGATGATCCAGGCAGCACAGAAATTCTGTAGAACTGAGAATTAAATTATTCTCTTGACCTTTAAGATTTTGATTCAACTCATAGTAGAGATAAGAGATTAATTTTTACCTAGTAATATTTGACCAAAACTTAGGATATCAAGACACAATAGAACTAATGAAAACAACCAGTTTTCCTCAGTGACTTCCTGCAAATGTTGATCTATTCACTGAAGGCAAAAAATAAAAGATAAGTTCTTAGGCAAGAAAAAAATGAGGATTAGATACACATTTTTAAGTAGCATACCAAAGCATGAAAACAAAAACACATATATAAGATAGCAACATTTAAGAACACAGAAAAATTCATAACAAATTATTTGAGCATCCACAACCTAAATGCCAGGAGTATTTTCAAACTTGGCATTAAAAATAAAAAGCATGTCAAATCAGCCTCGATAACCACTTACAGTACTTTGATTTGGAGTCTGCACTCCAGTCTAAGACAGAAAACATGAATGTCTCCAGCCAAGAACTACAAACTCTCCACATCAAAGTTCCACAGTAGTTCAGCAACTCACACGTTCATTTTTCTGAAATGCTCCTCTCTCAACACAAAGACAACTCAAGACAAATATCAGCTTCCACAAACAGAATGAGGAGGATTCTATGCTGTGTCACAGAATCATCCTGTCATTTGGTTTGGAAGGGCCTCTGGAGCTCTCTAGTCCAAACTCCTATCCAACTGGCCCAACTGTGAGACCTTCTCAGGCAGATCACTGTGTTATCTATGTCTGTCTTGAACTTCCAAGGATGGAAATGGTGTGACCTCTCTGAGCAACCTCTGCCCCTTACTGACTGTTCTCATGGGGAAAAAGATTTTCATCATACTGAGTCTGAACTTGCTCCAACTTCTACCTGTTGTCTCCTGCTAAGCAGTGTTGCACAGTCTGGCTTTTCCACGGGTATATTCCAGTTGATGCTCACTTCTCCATTTGGTCTCATCAAGTTTTGTACCCACTCACCTCAAGGAAAATTGTCTTTATACTAAGACCATTCTGGTAGCCATTTCAGTATAAATATTTCAACTTC
>PPHD01013130.1:0-17554 GCA_002909625.1 Bambusicola thoracicus | reverse complement strand
TTTTTTTTGCAGACACTGTTCATCCAAGTTTCATTTCAAAGGCAGTCAGGAACCTCAGACTGCAACCTGAAGTCTGTTTCAGTTTTTTGACCGCATTAGTTATGAATGAAGAGACACGTTTAGAATGGCCTGCAGCCATTTAGCACTAACAGAATGCTAAAACAGTAACAGTTTGTCAATAGAGTAAATAGATATAGGAAGTTGCAACAGAAAAAATGCAGAAATTAAGATAAAAATTGTTATTAATATCTCCACTGCGCTTATCAAGTCCCAAGAGTCCCTCATCAGTGACTACAAGTGGGAAAACCACAGGCGGTGCAAAAGCAGAGGCCCCGGTTTTAGGTGAAAGGGAATCAATCTCCTGCTACACATTCCCATGGTATGTCAACATGCTGTGCTCTAGAGAGCCCAGTTTCTAGCTGTATCACTGTTCAGATGTGCACTGAGTGAACACTGTGCTGTACATGCAGCAAAAGCCCCTGCGATGCACACTGCTATGCCTTGCTCCTAGAGGCCTGTGAAAATGATGGTTTGGCTTCAGCTAACTTTCTTCTGATCTAAAAAGGCACTTGCTTCAGTTTACCCACAGTGCATCCTTTTTCTGCAAGGCTGGATTAAGTTACTACAGCACGGTCCTTGATTTCAGCCTCTCCTCTCTGTGAAATGCGTCATCACAGAAAAATCACCCAAAACGCTGCTTCAAGCTTTTATCTTCCTACTAGCTCAAACTGAAAACAGTTTTTCATCTCTTACTTTGAAAAGCTCCAGGTGTGTGGAACAGTAGCATGCTTGCTTCTCCGTTCTTGGGGCTGATATTCTTTCTACACTGGAATACAAATATTTTGTTTTGCAGTTGTGTTGTTTTTGTTTCACATTTCTCCGTATTTCACTTGTGCAGTTGCAACAGGCTGAATGAGAAATCGCCTTTACACAGGTAACAGTGCCCTTGGACACAGTCACTTCAAACCATGATGAATTCTGCTCATCTACGTGCATACCAACACTGTGAGGAGTGGAGCTTGACCAATCCAACCATCAGTTGGACACCAAGGTAACTAAAGATATGCAGATCCTTCTTAGGTCTTCTGTCACTTTGTGAAGTTAAGCCATTATTTCCAAGCATATACATTATTCCAAGTTCCCTAATGGTACTGAAAAGTATTTTGCTCTGTTACCTGACTTTCCATGGGGTGGCTCATTTTAGTCCTGATGCAGATACTGTATCTGCTGCTTGGTGCTACCACAACACCCCTGTTGCACTCAAACTGCTCTGACATGAGTGACCTGGGTGCAAATCTGAAATTTTCAGCAGTTTCTGGGGTTACCCAGTGCAACCAAGCACAGCACTTGTGTTGCTGCTTGGAAAGACCATCAGCTGCAGATTCAGGAGGGTCAGGTCTGGTCTCTGCCATTCCCACTTCAGATGTTGGCACTGTGCTTCCAGACACATAGTGGGGGAAAGGAACTGTCAGCTGAAGGAACATTGTTAATTTCTGCCTTCACATAAAAGCACCTGACTTGAAACCTCCACTGGACTATGGTTAGCACTGGCTGGCTGGTGTAGCACACTTGTCTGAGCCACGTGTTAGCTGCAGGAGATGCTACCTGCAATATCTAGGGGAAGGAAGAACAAAGGTAATCAGCAGAAACACCTAACCGTGGTTTCTTCTTGCTGCTTCTTTTCTGATTTTGCTTAGAAAATAACTACAGCCAACTACGATAAGCATTTTTGAGTGCAAGAGGGATAATCTAGTTGCATTATGAAAGGATTAAATACTTTTGTTTTTAATCTCACTTTTCACACAAAGGATCAAGATCTTAACATCAAAATGTAATGCAGTGTAATGAAAAACATTTGTACATTTTCTTCTGCACTCCATCGTCATAAGTGTATTCACGTGACTAGAGGATTATAAATTATTTAAAAAAAAATACTTATAGCAAGGAGCTTGTTCTGAACATGGTTTCTTCTGCCTGCTGATACATCAGCAAACAGAAGCATTTAAGGAGCAAACAGCACTGTCCTATTTGGACTTGGGTATTGCCCTGGTGACTGCAGCAGCCATTCCTGACATGGGAAGCAGCATGCGGCAACGTCTCTAATACAGTGACAGGAGCTAGAATCATAGAATCGTTCGAGTTGAAAGGGATCCTTAAATGCCATCTAGTTTAACTCCCCTGCAATGAAGAGGGACATCCACTGAAAGTATACACTAATAGTAGCGTTCTAATGTTAGGGCAGGTCTGCAGCAGTCCCTGTGGACCCCTGTCCTTAGAGTAGGACCACATGGAGAGGTTTGTTGGGTGTTCACTAGCACCCCCAATCTGGATATCTCTGCTAGGCATAAGAGTGCTTAACATTTATGAAGTTTTTGAGAAGTTGATGAAAAATACCCTTGTTGCCTTGCAGATTTAAATAACACTGCAAAACAGAAGCACTACCACAGCCTCATTTTTATCTACTTAGTCCTCATCTAACAGAACAGGGGCAGCCATGTTTTCCATGCTTCCCTCCCACCACATACAGTGCATGTCTGTCACCAGCATCTAAGGGCAGGTGGCCCTATCTTCTCAAGGCCCTTCTGACATTTGCAATAGCTACAACAGCCCACAGGTACCTGTAGAAATGGTATGTTGTTTTTTATCACTCTTTTTACACTCCCTGAGGCTATTTCAGTAGGCATTTTGGTCGTTACCACACAAAGGAGAAGGATTACTGTTCCAAGCCTTTTTCTTTTTTTTTTTTTTTTTTTTTTTTTGAAGCTTGAAGAAAAAGACGACTAATATTAAGTACTAGTATTAAGTATTAGTTTGGCAGCCTTTTACCAAAAAGGTCTCCCATTTTTTGCATTTGAAGACTCTCTCCTAAGTCTTCAATAGACAAGAAAAAAGCAAAAATAAGTACCAGAAGCATACCAGACATGCTAAAAGTGACTGAAGGCAAATACCAATTAATTATCTCCAGAATTGCAGTCCCTGTCTAAAGTACAGCTCTAAAAATCCTGGGTGTCACTACACCTGTGCTGTTAGCTAGGACACCCATGAGGCACAAGCCCTCCCACCTTCTTCCTTTTCCCACCATGTGCCCCTGCCCCTGGAAGGCTGCACCCCATCAGATGCCTCCTAGAAGAAAGCAGCATCCTCCACCCTCTTTGCTATCTATCATAAACACTGTCAAATCCAAGTAAAATGGATTAGGAGGAAAAAGCGTGACTACAACCAAGCTCATTAAGTGGAGAACCTGTGTAATTCTAAATCTGCATTCTGATAACGTGTATATACATATACACATTTTATATATATATATATAGCCACTTCCATTGGAAACAACTGTTTCCTAAAGAATCAGCCTCCAAAGTCACATCCACAGGCAACCAGAGACATCGGCTCAGTAGATGAACGTACATCTGCCTATCCCCATGCAGCTACAGCCACCTCTGTTACACATTTGCCCCAGTGGGGACAGCCTCCTTAATATGCGTTATTAGCAAAGAGCAGATTTTATTCCCAGATCCAACAAGCCTCTCGCTTGTTGTTGCCCTCTGAACGTGCTTTAAAATGAGTGCCGTGTTGTCAGAGTAAAAGAAACAACCAAAGTTTTCTTAAAATAGCAGCAATTAAGGAAAATTAAGTTGAACTGTATTTAATGCCAAACCACTTAGGAACTCAGATTTCTGAAGCTCCTAGCATGAAGCACACAAAAACGATTGAAAAAATAATTCTAACAGACTGTCTGCTACAGGCTTCTCTTTCCAAGAAAATTTCCAAAGTAGTCATTGGGCATTATCCTGTCATTGGGCATTATTAAACATACATCCTCCTCCTCCCCTCTGTTTAGCTAAGGGCAAGGGAAACAGTGGAGTGATGAAAGATCTTCCAGACATTTTAATAGCATTCTGGCCCCTGCTTACCTTTAGCGCATAGTTTTTGGTTGTAAACTATTCCTCCTTCCATGCCTTTTTTTATAACACCCTGTCATATTAAGTGAAGCAGAGATCAGCCAAAAAAAAAAACCAACCCAGAATGCCCTCAATGTCACAGGACAGTGTTACACAAATCAAAGCATGGACCCAACAAGCACCTGTACTGCACATCACTGTTACGGGGTCTGAGATGCCACCACCACTGCTCTCATTCTTTTCAGATTTGTATTACATTACTCCCCTCTTAACTCCTCACAAGGGTGAGTTGTTCCAAATATCTGTGTTTTATGTGTTTGAGTTCTGTCTGCATGTACAGGAGCCCACAGCAAAACTACAGCTACGCAGCTGCTTGAGGGCAGCTACAAAGCCAGAAACTTCCATCAAGTAGGAAAATCCAGGATCTTGGTAGAAGGTAACCGTTTTGAATCGGAGTGATAGCTAACCACTCGAGTAACCACTCGAGTAACTGTAGAAAGCGCGGGCAGAACAAAAACCCTGTTATGTTTTTTTCCCCAACAATTTAAGCTTTGGCATTTTTCCATTATACATGGAAGAAAGAAAAGGTTAAAAAAAAGACCCTAGTAAGCAGTATCAAAATTGGATCTTCTGAATATTTTCCCTAAATGGATTGTATCAGTGGTTAGTTAGATACCTGTTTAAATAAGAAGTCTCACCATCTGTCTGACTCTGGGCAGATCTCGGGTAGTTTGAACTTCAACACTTCTTTGACAAAGAAGCTTCCATCAGAAACATTCCAGTTTGGTCAATGTATTTAGGGCAAAGATTAGCCTGAACTCCAGTGCTAACAGTATTGGTGCCTTTCCTACCACTCAGTTTTAGTAAAAGGGAAAGTAAATGTGGAAAAGCTCAGTGTCCCCAAGAGGAACCCAAGATTTTCAGTGAGTCAGTTTCATACACAGATAAAATATTTCATTCCTGCAGATTAATATAATGACTGTAAGGCTTGGATACAGCTTGTATTTTAGTGTATTATGACTGTCATTTGAACCTGCAGAGTGTTTATTCTCCGCACTACACTGACATTAATGTCTCTCTGAATGGGAAAGCACTTCCTGCACACCATGATGCTTTTTCAGAATCAAAGAAAACTGCTGGATGTTGCTATTGTTAAGCTGTGCTCATCAGGAGGCTTCAGAAGCTACCAAACAGACTGCTGAGCCCTTGGCCAATATTTTTGAAAGTTCCTTGGGTTTACAAAGCTATAAAAGAAGAGAGAAAAAAAAAGGGTTAGCATAATAATTCAATATTAGTTTTGTACACAATAGAAGACAACTTTATAGCTTGTTACAAATTAAGGAATCTGGCTGGCCTGCAGTTTTATAATACAGCGTATTTCACAAAAGGTGGCAATAGGATTACCGGCATGTTAAACTAACTTGGGAGTGAAATCCCATGGAAGGCTTTAATGTTGCCAACGTAAGAAAACATCTTCGACTTCTTGGAGGAGAAAGAGGAGGGAAAATGCTTAAGGCCAAAGGAGCACTTCAAGCAGGTAAACCTAGCAGTTTCAGGCACAGAAGTAGGCTAAAGCATGAATTTATGATGCAAATGGATCACATATTGGATGACTCTCTCAGGATGTATCGAAATCCTATTATACACAATTCAACATATATTCCCTGCAAGTTGGAGAAGCAAATTTACATTATCCCAGAAAATGCCAGAAGACAGCTTCAGAAGTATTTTTTTTTCTTAGACTTATACAGGATTTCCTTTAAGGAACAAAGGAAAAAAAAAAGCCCATCAAAACAAAAAAACAAAACTCACCTGCCATTCTTATGGAAAAGTACTTCGGGAACACACCTCAATTTTATCTGTCTGCTTTCTGATATTCCCTGGTATAGCAAGTAGGGATCAATTAGCAGTGGATAAAAGGTAGCACATGCATAGTCTCAGCTTTCACAAAGTGGATTTTTTAATCAGGCTAGTTAAATTTAATCTACAATTTTGCTTTGTTCACATACACTAAAAAGACCTCTGGAATATTTCAGTTTAACTGCTTGACAACTGGTCTCAACTACAGCAAAGTAACATAACACATACTATAGTCATCAATTAACACTGCACGAGTATTTAAAAAAAGTGGAAGTTTATTCATCTTTCAATGGCTCAAATAGCAAATAAAAGGACAGGGTAAGGCATCAGCCAAGACAAGTTTCATATGTCTGGTGGCTTCATAACACCTCAGCTCCCAGCAGACAGATTCCAAAGCAAAGTCACAATGTTAGTGGTTAGACTCCCTGGCTAAATAGACCAAAATGAGTACACAAGAAGATGATGTCTGGCTCATTTGCCATAGTTACATGAGTAACTTTAATTCTGCACTTGGCAGTCTACTAACGCACATACAAAATTCCTACTGATAAATATTTAACGTGACAAATATAACTTCTAAGACTCGAGTCCCTAAAATGTCTGTTAGCATGAAAGTTAAATATTTGTTACCTAGTTTGCTTGAGCACATTTTAAGTTGTCAGTTATAGGCTTACACATGTATAAAAAGTATAACAGTTTGTGGAATTGATCTAGCCCATCTTACCCCAAAGGAGTCCAAAACCCTCAAACGTTCTGGTATATTTTTAGTTAAGATGCAGCACACTCACCATGTGCAAGTATTCTTGCTATTCTGAAGCAACTGAGGCAGTACATTTTGTTTGGGGATTTTGGATGTCCATGGTAAATTTTTCTGTATTGCAAAAGCATCTTTGATTGTTTAATATCAACATTAACTACAAAAAGTAGCTACAATGTTCCCCATTTTAAAATCAACATAAAGTAGACTAAACAGTACAAAACCTGCAGTGAGCTTCAGCATAACATGCTGTGTTCCTGCAGCTGAGCATCAGGAACACAAAAGAAATTAACCAATGACACTGGAATTTCCCAGACAACATCTTAACTCAAAATACAGTAGCACTACTGAATCAGCTCCACTCCACCCTACTCCAGGGAGTTAAAACCCAAGAAACATCTAGACAAACATCTACTCGCAAAGGGAAGCTTCAAGGTATCAGTACGTTAAGTTTTAAGCAACCATTCCAGGCTCGGATGTGCCATAGGCTTTTGACTTCCATCTTACACGTATTCTGACCTTTTAGCTATAAGATACCACATAGTTCACCAAGCTACAGATGACTGAATATGCTCTGTATTATTCACAAAACCATAGTATGGCACACATTTAAAGAACAGACACCGCTAGCAGATGGCTAGTTAGCGAGACCATTCATGTAACTCCACTCTACAGAGAGGGCAGGCTCGCACTGATGCTCAGGGAGAGTCTCCATGCAACAAGCTGAAAATACACCCTTGACTAAGCAACCTGCTATGTTTAGGTTTTAAAATTAAGGCATATTCAAATGTTTCAATGTAAAAGATTACATCACTCTTCTAGGTTAATCAGGTAATGCGGAACCACATATAATTTTCCTCGGCATAACTGTTCGCATATACATTATTCTTTCCTAATTTGCATAACTCCATGGCAAAACAACTGTATACCGCTTCGTTAGGTATCACGTTCACAACTGTAATTTTCAAGGCAACGAAAGACAAGACAAAGTGACAATTATCAATGATAAAAAAAGTATGCTTTACAAGAAACCACAAAGTAATATTTCCCCCTCTGTTTACTAATAAAGAAAAGACTTCCCATGAAACACTACATTCAGAAGAAATGTGAGAAGGTAGGCGATTATGAAATGGTTTGCTTCTCTTGAAGCCACATCAATCTTTTTCAGTGAATTTGACTTTCAGTGCAGCTCCGATTCATGCTTTTAGTGGTACATTACAATTTCCAACATGTTAGAGTAATTTCAGTCACTTGAGCCTTCAATGGCATGCTTATAAATTATGTTTTTTTAATTAGTATGGTCAAAGTAGGAAAGGAATTCAGGGTTTTGATTATAAAATGCAACATCTTTCTCTGATCCTCTTAGCTAGGCTTTTTCTTTTCTTCTTCCCATTCTTCTCTTTGCTGTCTTCCATTTTTCTGGCTCTAATTTCTCTCATCAAATCAAAAAACACCTGGAAAAGACAGAAGAACATAAATGCCAAAACAGTGTCAGACCTTTGAGTTAATTCAGGTTATCACTGATGACATCTGCTTCTGGTGGTTAGAATAAAATCAGTTATACATAATCATTTTGAGCAAAAAAATACTAATCCAACAAATCTCTCACTGATTTTCAAGGCCAAGCCCATGTGATGCAAATCTGCTTTTTTCATGGTACCTGTTGTTCAACTAGCTTCTGGTGTTTGCTTATGGATCTTGTCAGAAGAATTAAAGCAAGACTCATATTGCCATCTGGGATTTTTTTTCCCCATTTTCTATCTACATCTTATTGAGGAGACTCAGGGACATCAGTTTACATTTTGAGAATATTCAGTGATGAACTGCAAAGGTTGAAGAACTGCTACAATTAGTTCTAGAAGCACATTAATGAGGCAGTAGCACACTAAATGTTTTACAGTCACTATACCCCTTGATGTAAATCTAAACAAAAAGCGCAGAAAAAATGAATTAGCATTTCCTTTAAAAAAGGTTATCAACCATACAACTACATAAGCTATTTTTAAATTAGATATCTCAAAGTATGCATAAACTTCATTATTATCAAGTAGCTTAGTAGGAAACAGAAGTTGGAGACATATCAATGACTCATTTAAGAAAGGAAAGACTGTAAGCTAAAGCCTATGACAGGGATCCTTAAAGTTACTTCATTCATTAAGACAATCTTGCCTTAAAGAGGGCTACAGGAAATAACTATTTCATCTTTATTATCTTATCATAGCAGATAATTTGAACAATTCTAAAACTTCTCCGTCAGGAAGACTTTCCTCCTGATCTGTCAGGGGGGCTTGATCCATTTCTATACAACACAGTGCAAGGACTGAAAAACACTTCTACAGAACACAGTAGGTATTTTTATCTGCAATTACACTAATCTCATATTGACTGGAGTAAAAGCATGAACTTTCATTACAGAGGATATAAGGAAAATCAATGCAACTATGTGTTCCCATCAAAAAATACAACTGCCTTTAGGATACTAGATGTTGAAGTTACTTGCTTTTACTTAAATCAGTATTAATGATATGCTGTAACTGTCGGCTTGCTTAAGCCCTGGCACTGTATCACAGTATCTGGGATACATAACCTAGCGCGAGAAAGTACTCATTTGCTTACCATTATTACCAAAGTGAGTGAAAGCCCAAACCCAACCTTCTGGAATTTAGAGAAGCAAAATTTCTTACACAATACTAACTTAATTTCACATAATAAATCCCGTAACTTCAGATGCTTTAAGAAAACAAGTAACTAATACCTGGTATTTACTAGGGCCAACAAAGTCTCCTCGAGAGCAGCCCTGCTGAGAAGTACTTAAGGGTTCAGGTAGATTAAAAACTTAACAGGAGTCAGCAGTGTGTGCTTGCAGCCCAGAAGGCCAATGGTATCCTGGGCTGCATCAATAGAGGAGTGGCCAGCAGGGTGAGGGTGCCTTCCTACTCTGCCCTTGTGAGACCCCATCTTGAGTACCACATCCAGGTCCAGGGCACCCAGCTCAAGAAAGATGTGGACATTTTGAAACAGGTCCAGAGGAAGGCCATGAAGATGATCAGAGGGCTGGAGCATCTCTCTGAGGAAGAAAGGTTAGAGAAGTTGGGCTTATTCAGCCTAGAGAAGAGAAGGATCAGGGGAGACCTCACTGTGGCCTTTCAACACTTAAAGGAAGCTTATAAACAGGAGGGCAATCAACTTTTTACATGAGTAGACAGTGATAGCACAAGGAAAAATGGTTTTAAATTAAATGAGGGAAGACTTAGATTAGATATCAGGGAGAAACTTTTTAGCCAGAGGATGAGGTGCTGGAACAGGTTGCCCAGAAAAGTTGCAGATGCCCAATCCCTGGAGGTGTTCAAAGCCAGGTTGGATGGGCAGTCTGACCTAGTGCCCGTTACTGGCTGGCAAACCTGCCCGTAGGAAGGGGATGGGAACTACATGATCTTTGAGGTCTCTTCCAACCCAAGCGATTCTATGACTCTCACTTACGGATCGTCAAATCTGAACTCTATGTAATACATATTAATCTGGATCCATAATGCCACCTGTTCCAAAAAGAAGCCTTGAGCTCTTTAGTAGCCTATCATGTGAATGCAAAAGTTACTGGTTATAGATATTAAAAATATTTACTCCTCCCCCCGCAGCTAAAGAATGATGAAACAGATTTAGATGACCTCAGAATTTCTGCAAGACTGAAATAGGTGGATGTTAACTGCAATTATGCACCAAAACTAAAAGCAAGTGAATTGTTCTGCATTTAATTGACTTAATGTTCCCTGCAGAACAGCATGACGTTTTTACTTTAGCACTGAACAATCCGCTTCTTCACAATGACAACTGACAGATGACAACAGTAAAGTTTAAGCTACTGCAAAACAGTACTCCTATTACTGCTGTTATGCTTCAACTACTCATATGTAAGTATTTACATTAGAAAATTTCTGGGTGATCAAGTCTATCAAGAGGTATGAAAGAAACAAATCTTCACTTTAAACTGAGCTTCTTACTTTTGCCAGACATCTACTACTTTCTCAGTCTACAAGGCTGAGGAGTTATTCTAAATGCTATGTTTCAAGAAGTCCTTCCTTCTCAAGAGGTAAGTGAAATACTTAGAACTAATCAGTAATTTATCATCTTAGAAATAAATATTCTTTGTACTTTCTTATGACCTTCTGATCCAGGCTTTATCCCAGAAAACTCATGAGGCACTTCTGAGTCATTTTTCAAAGAGTAAACCCATTCTTCATTAAAACAACATACAGGCATGTGGTTAGACAAGGGTAGATAGGATTCCAATCTCTCCCTTAGTTTTCTAAGCCATTTTATTCCTCAGACAGCATTCTCACTGTCTAGAAGCAGTTTTATTTTCCAGTTACAGAAAACACAAGAAGGCAAAGCCAACACGATTGCCTCAATAACTTTTTAATAATAAAAGGTCTTGACTTAACTCATCACAGTTCAGGATGTAATAACTTGCTATGCCTAATGCATTCTCACTGTTTTATGTTAAGCAACTTAGTCACACACTCATCACAAGCTATAGGAGAAAAGCTTTTGTTTTGAGATCCACCCCCCCAAAAAAGAGGCTAAAATAACTTGAACACGTAAACTTTGACCCATAGGAGACAAGTATAAAGTAAAAACTGACAGAGATTCTTTGTATTATTAGGTGAGTTATGAGGCAAGTTATTACCTTGTCAACGTTGGCTCGCGTTTTTGCAGAAGTTTCCACATAGTTAACATTCCACTGATCAGCTCTGGTTTTTGCTTCTTCTATAGAAACTTGCCTTTTATCTTCCAAATCTGATTTGTTACCTACTAGCAAAAAAGGAACGTTCTCATCTTCTTTTACTCTTAAGATCTGCTCCCTAGAGAAAAATAGAAAAGCAAAAAATTAAGTATTTTATGGAGTACCGTTCTTAGAACACAAAAATAAGAATGTGGACTTAAAACACTTTTCCATCCTATGCCTTTTATACTCACTTATTCTTTTTATGAAGCTTACATAGAAGCAAAATCTTAAATCAAGACAGACTATTAACCTTCCAGGAAGGAAGGAAGATGATTCAGTAACAAATTAAACAAAGTAGAACAGCTGAGAATTTAAACTAATAAAGTTCTCCTTTTACTAAAGATATTACTTGACAGTATTTCTCATTGCCTTTATGCTGCTATTAGCAGTCACAATTTTTAATATACCCAGACTACATTCTTACATTTCACTTTTTTTTCCTAACAAAATGCATGTGCCACTTTTAAAGCTGATGAAATTAACTAATTAGGTAGTAAACTAATATAGCTTAACAAGAGAAAAATCTTGTCCTTTCAGGAATCTTTCTGAAGTCCCTTATATTCAGCCCCTTACAGAGATCTTAATTCAGTTATAAGCCAGTGTAAGGATAACAAGTTGCACATACATCAGATTTTTAAGGAAAGATCCTGTTTGAACCACCACAATGAAGAGTTTAAATTTATGAATAGAACTGAGTACTACAAATGCTTTGGTACATCAATCTGAAGAACACTGCTCCTGGAAGACAAACATTCTCTCTTTCATCTCAGCAAGGAGTACAAAGTTAGCAGTGAAATTTAGCCCTCCATCGTGGAACAGTTTCTGAAAGATCAACAAAAAGCACAAAGAACCACATTTCCTTTTCCGGCTGAGGTGAAGCCTATTGGCAGATTTTATGTAGAACAGAAAGAAACTGGAAAGAGTTAACTGATCTTGTAACTATCTTTTGATTTGGAATACATCAGAATCCTCTTGCTGGTGTACAATGTTTTGCTTTTTGTAGCATTTAGTTTTGTTGAGTTAGCTTTTCTTCTTTTTTAAACTAGCAAATATGCGCTGGAGGCAGCTTGAAACACCACATTCATCTCTCAGATGTAATTAAAATAACATTCCTTCCCTCCCAGCTAAATAGAGCAAATGTTGCAACTGTGCTTGCAGATATTTAGTAGTTTGAATAGCCAATGGATTAGGTTGAGTGGAAATATGAGAATTCAGTGCAACAATGACAGAATCTGTTAAAATAAGACTTTTAGCTAAAAAAACTAGATATACCAGCTTGAAGTCTAAAACTTAAATTCTCTAGAGCCTCTTCAATTCTACTTGAAGCAAGAACACATTTTATCAAATTGCCTTTCAAATATTTAAAAATTTAGTCCTTGCAGATCTGCTTAAAAGAACGATGGTATTTCAGAGCCCACTGGAAAACCCATCAAAGATACTAAGTGGTAGTGAACAGCTCTCCTGTTGCCATTCAAGCTGAACAAAATTCTATGGAAACACTAAAATGTCCAAATTCTTCTTCAGTCATTTTCTTTTGCATCCGTCTCTTACGTGGTATTATCTCAAGCTGCTCAACAATGCCAAAGGTATTTTAACTACACCTTTCAGGAGATACAGGCTATTTTTACACAGGGCAGAAAGAACACAATTTTTATGAGGCCCATTTTAGCACTTAGGATTCAGTAGTTTCAAAAGCAACTTGAAAGGCACTTTAAGAGTTGTAGTGGGCAGAGTTTTAAATCTCTACAATGAAGGGATTTTTTTCTCCCATTTTTCTCCTGTTTCAGCATACATATTGTCAATACTTACCTTTGCTTAAAAAGGACTTTTTTCTAGAAGATGGAAGAGGGCCTCTGAAGAGGCCATTTTGCACTACAGAGCTCAGCCATACTAACCAGCCCTCCAGGACTGCCATAAGTAGCATAAACCTGTAAATTACTCTGGGCTCCTCTCTCTCTCTCTCTCTTTAAAGATACAAATACATACACATACATACTGAGAAAAATAAATTAAAAAAACACACCACAAGGGGACAAGCTTGCTTTCTCCCCTCTCCGTAACTCCTCCTCCACCCGTAGAGAAGATTTTAAATGTATTCTATACTTAGTACTAATTAACCTGAGCTATGATAACATCTCAAAGAATGCTTATTTCAACGAGATACAGATCATTTCCTCTTATATTATCTCCCTCCTATTTTGTTTAACTTTGAACTGCTAAAATTTGGGGGGAGTGGTGTCTTTTTTTAGTGTATGTATTATATAGCAATGAGATATTTTTCTTTATAGATACGCAGTGGGATGAGTGTTTTAAATAGACTCTCAAGCAAAATTAAACACCCATAATACAATGCTATTAGAATCTCCTATCATTAAAAGGGTTTTAATACTTTGTATGCTTGAAAAACATCTTAAAAACAACAAAAAAAACCCTAGTCTGTTAAATCCTTATCCACACCTAGTTGATGAGGGAGAGGATGTGGACGTGATCCACAAAGATTTTATTAAAGCCTTTGACTCTATCTCCCACAGTGCCCTCCTGCAGAAGCTGGCAGCCCATGGTTTGGACAGGTGCACTCTTTGCTGGCTAAAGAAAACTGCCTGGAGGACCAGGCCCAGAGAGCGGTGGTGAAAGGAGCTAAATCCAACTGGCCATAAGTGATGTTCCAAAGCAGTCAGTACTGGAGCCAGCATTGTTTAATATCTTTATTGATGATCTGGACAAGGGGATCGAGTGCACCCTCATTAAATTTGCAGACGACATCAAGTTGGGAGGAAGTGTCAATCTTCTTAAGAGCAGGAAGGCCCCCAGAGGTGGCTGGATGAGCTGAGGCCAATTGTATGAGATCCAAAAGACCAAATGGTAAGTCCAGCATTTCAGTTACAGTAATCCTATGCATCGCTACAGACTTGGAGCAGAGTGTCTGGCAAATCGTGTGGGCCAAAAGGATTCAAGCGTGTTAGCTGACAGCTGGCTGAACATGAACCAGCAGTGTGCCCAGGTGGCTAAGAAGCCAGTGGCATCCTGGCTTGTAACAAATAGTGTAGTTCAGGATTAGGGAGGTGGCTGTCCCTCTGTACTCAGCACTGGAGAGGCTGCCTACTCACAAATGTGATTCTTTGCACTGTAGTGTAAACATCAAGCAACACTGATCTACAAAGGGCAGCAGCCTTCTGAATGTTACTATGCATCTTCTCTGTTGCAATAACCTCTTCGGTATTCAGAAACAGAGAAGCAAAAATATCTGAAGTGGTACAAAGATAATAAAGGCATGGTTAGGCATCTATTCAAAGCAACACGACTAGCCAACTATTTTGGACTACTAATGATGTTGCAAAAAAAAAAAAATAATACAAGAATCTCACTATAATTGCAATAACTTGCCTTGTAACCTACCTGAAATCTGCAGTAGCTGCAAATGATTCCAGCTCTGTAATAGAGAAAACACAAAGAAAGCCTTCTCCACTTCGGAAGTAGTTGTCTCTAATTGCAGCATAGTCCTCCTGTCCTGCTGTGTCCAGTATATCAATTTGGACTTCTTCCCCATCCAGAACGACCTTCTTCCTGTAGCTGTCGGCTTTGGTGGGCTCATAATCTTCTACAAACTAGAAACAAAAATTTTACTGTTTGAAAACCAGGTCTGTACAGGGCAAATGCATCTATTTTCATATAAGGACACAGCAAACATTTCATATGGTTACAATAATAAATAAATAAACCTATGTATTTAGGCTACATGAAATACTCAAGTTATTCAACACAGTTAAAGCAGGCTCTCCATCAACCCAAACAACTTATAGAGTTTTGTTTTTTTCAGCCATTACAAGGAAATTTTAGAAGCAACTGCAAAACATCAGTGGCCATGCACTAAATGTCTACTTTTGGTTAAGCACAGCATCTGGCTGCACTTCATTATGCTATCAGGCAGTTCCAACTGAGTATATTTAGTATCAATTTTTAAGGGACACTGAAGGCAAAACTTCCATTTCTTAGTCAAAAAGTATGACTTTCACTGACAAAAAAAGTAGGAAAACAAGATTATTTTTCTTCTCCAACAGCAACATAAAAAAATGAAAAAAATCAGTCACATCTCAAGCATCAAGCAACTTACTGAAGCAAAGAAGCTTTGAGTTTTAGTACTTAAATTTTAACATTTCACCAATGTGAAAATATATTGTAAAGGAGCAAGTTCTAAAATCACTAATTTCCTAAAAATCTGAGGGGGAAAAAAACCCAACAAATTTATATCCTTACAGGTGTCTCTAAAGGAGAAAACTCAGAATTTCAAGGTCACAGAACAGTTTGGGTTGGAAGGGACCTTAAATCCCATCCAGTTCCAACCCCCATACTGAGGGCTGGCACACCTACCACTAAACGAAGTTGCCCACGGCCCCATTCAACCTGGCCTTGAACACTTACAGGGATGAGGTATCTACACGCTGGGCAGCCTGTGTCAGTGAAAAATATTTATGCTCAATTTAATAGTTGACGTTTGTACATCATATACATTTTGATCTTTTCAGAAAATAACTGTACCACTTAATGCTTAGGTAACATTACATAGCAGACATCACGGGATAATTTATAGTGTACATTCTTACCTCATCATACATAAACTGTAGTGTTAAAGCAGATTTTCCTACACCACCACTTCCCACCATGATGACTTTATGTAAAGCCAGCGAATTCTGCCCCTTAGGCTTATTTGCTGCCATCTTTGGATTACAGAAAATTCACAGGTATAAAATGAAAACCTAGAAAAAAAAAAATATTGCTTCATTAGTTTTCTCCCTCCCACATGCACTGTTTAAAACGCATTCATTTCAAATCCCTGTACACCTCAGATTTAGAGATATTTAGGTTTCAGTTCTGTTAACTTCACTGAAAAACACTTTTTACTGGAAATCATTCCACAAATTATAACAAGCTCATCTTTTCCATTTCTTTTTTTTTTTGGTGGCGTGAGCCAAGAAAGCCATCACCACCTGCAAAGGGCACAGGCAGGTTCACAGCATCCAACAACAATTAGGAGTAAAGATTTACATTTTGGTACGTAATGCTTTCTTTTAGAGACATGGCATTTGTCAGGAATTCTTATTAGCTCATTAAGAAAGAATTGAAAAAAGGAAACCACAGTGAGTCAACACAAGAAAGCATGAGATATGACAGCTGCAGGGGAAAAAAAACAGACATTTGAAGGAATTTCCAGCTTAAATAGCAGGCACCAGGACAAATGCAGCATCAACAAGGATTGGTTTGTGCACTTTTTCAGAGAAAACCAGGCAAGTATGTCATTTAAATCCTAAAAATAACCTGTTTCAGCAGGTCAATCAGGAACTGAAAGAATAATCTAGTTTAGGCAGAGTGCAAAGATTCAACTTGTCCTTGTAGACTACAAACACAGTTACCCAAAGTACTAGAATAGCTGTTCTAGTCCTACAACTGCTTGGTCAAACACAAGTCTCTGCATCTCAACAATATTAAAGGGCTCTGCGACAGTTCATTCCCACACACGCTCTAATGTGCACATATACAAAAAAATAATGCCATTAGATTTTGTTTTTTTTGTTGCTGTTTTAAATCACATAGTTTTTAGCAGAACCCCAACTGTTCTCATCCCACATCTTCCTTTCATTGCTTACCTACCCCAATAACAGTATTACCGTATTTGTGCTTAAAGGAAGACAAAACATTTTGTCCTAAAAACATAGGAAAGTCACTGCACAGATTTACAAGAATGCTTAAATTCTCTCCAGAATCCCCTTCCTCCAGAGATTAAGGTCAAAACCTCTAATAGCCAAAATGCAAAATGACTTCTGTGTTACAGAGGATGTAAACACACAACACATCTACAACAGCAGTAAGAACCAAATATAACTTTGTTGACAAAAAATCTCAGAAAGAACTCACTTGACAACACAGTTTCGTTACATACAGAACTATCAGATAATAATACAGCACAGTAACAAGATACCTTTACTCATCACGATCTTCTGACAATCCCACACTAAAATTACATTCTCCTGCATTGTGAATCACCGCTGTGTGCAAAGTAAACAACTGGAACATCAAGAACAACAATTTCCTTAAAACTTACACCAAAGTCCTTAACTGAGGACCATGCTTTTGTTAGCAGCGAGGCACTTACATGTAGAAGCATGCTGACTGAAACGTCGTTAAAGATTGAACCAATCCTTCCTGGAATTAAAAAAAAATAAACAGAAGGAAGAAGAAATCTACATGAAGAACTCTGGA
>PPHD01013129.1:0-17554 GCA_002909625.1 Bambusicola thoracicus | reverse complement strand
ATCATTTATACATATACATAATATATGTAGAGATACGTACGAGATTGTACTTTGAAGTTGCACTGAGCTAAAATGGATAATTGGAAGTGGTATAAAATTACTAGGCAAGAAGAGGATTTAATTTTTGTGCATTTCCACTCAGGGTAACAGGAAGGATACTGAATAAAACTTCAAATCCTTCTTTTGTCTGGCATAAGCTCAGCCAAACAGGGGAGAAAGTTACTTGCTGTCATGGCAACCTCATACTACAATTAGTGCTTCTGTGCAGAAATAGCAGATTGGTGCTCCCTCCTCTGAGCCATTCAGGTTTTGAGCCAGTAGCCAGACTACACAGCAGCAGGGTATTCTAAAAGCATGCCTTCTATGCCTAAATGAGAAAAATGAGTGTAGCATTGCATTTCAGAGATCCTAGCTTCTACAAATCGTATATATATATATTTTTTAGCTTATACATTCCTCACTTTACTGCTCCTTTTGGATTGTCAGTTATATTTTGTTCTCCTTGAAATCTTCTTCCAAAGCAGCCTTCCCCTTGCTCTATTATTTCCTTTGTTTCATCAGATTTATCATATTTCCTTCTTCCAAAAATACAAACACCAGTCTGAGACCTCACTAAGCACAGCTATGCACTCTCTATTTACTTTTGATATATTTTCATACATCTTTCTGCAGAAACTACCTACTTTCTCCTAATTCCCATTTTTTGTTCTCTAATTCTGTGGATCAAAATAACAGCACTGACTAAGACACCTTTTTCTCTTCAGAACTGTTGGTGTGACCTTTAATATACTTGGCTCTTTGTTGAATTAACTACAATCTTTGACTTAAAAAACCCAACTCCTGTAACATAACAACTAGCAGGACTTGTTAGACTTCATCTTCCTCTTCTCATAGTATCACATTATACAAGTGTTCTGTTATTTGGCAAAACTAACTTTAGTGCTCTGCCGTGCAGTAACATTGTATTGATTCATAATTCAGCATCATAAAAACTGCAAGTTGATAAGATCTGAATAGTCTTATTTTTAGCACAGCTATATCTCACTGCTGTCATGTCACTCTTCCTTACGTTTTCCTATCTCCTCAGTTGTGAGTTTCCACTTCCTTTCTGGATCATGAACCATTTCTTCATGGTGATTGTGCAGGAAACCATATTTCTTTTTCTGGATTAGTATTCTGCTTGGTTAATGTGCTGGATCAGTCAACAAAGAAGTCTGGCAGTGGTGGGAATGTCTGAAAGACAGAGAGGTGCAACAGCAACACACTGTTAGATCCATTCACACTATATTTTAGGATTTCCATTCACTAAAAAGCATGTTTGTAGTCATAATCTAAAAGAGTCTAAAGCATCTCTCAGCTGTTTCAGTTAGAGTAGGAAAAATAATCTTTATTTTGCAAGGGTCAAGTCCTCAATCACTTGAATTTCATTCTTTGTAAAACTATCTGTAAATTAACTTCCTAACCCCTACTTAAAGGATATATGAAAAGAAGTATGAGTCATTCAGGAAATTCTTTTGCAGCATTCTTCCTTCCACAAAAGAAAGAGAGACATTATGTCAACTTCATGCCAACACACCAGAACAGATTGGTTCACTGCTTTCACCGAAGACCACATTTTTTACCATTTACTCTTACACTGCCAGTTACTGTCATCCAGTAACTACAGCACTCAGACGTGGTTGCCACCAGCTGCAGTGATGGCCTCAGCCGTCAAACTTAAACTGCATTTAACTTAGCCATGGAATAGAGGAAGGAAGTCCCTTCTAAAAATCATGGAGCAAGGTCCTGGAATATTCAATAAAGTTGCATCAGATCCTACAGAGTTTACTCAATAATATCAGTGTTTTGTCAGTACCCAATGTATTTTTAAGATTGCCTTCTTTATTGTAAACTTGCCATCCCCTTCACATTCCCACCTCAGATTAAGTAGTTAATTCTCTGTGGGTGCAACAGCAACAGTAAATAAACTGAAATACAGCAGTAAGTGCTGCTATATAGTAATGTTTAGAACTGAACACAAGACTGATACTTGGACTGTTGGACCTTAGGGAATATTAGACAAATAAGGGAGGAAGACTGAATGGAATTGCATATGCAACTGAAAGCAGCTCATTTAATTTCTGCATGCATGTCAAGTATACTCGTCACATCTCTCACTTCAAGAACACCAAAAAGGGAAGTAAGTAAAGGTATGTCCATATACACAGCTGGATACTGTTAACAATATTTTTTTTTTAAAGAATGTAGGAATTCCCAGAATGTCTTTTAAACTGGAAAGTAGAGAACCACAGCTGACAACTGTGATCAGGCTTAGCTTTTATTCAGTGTAGGGTGTGAATCTCAATTAACCAGATTTCTTAGCAGTATAACATGTATTATTCAGGCAGAAATGATTGAGAAAAATGCTACCCTTTTAATTTATTTTAAAGATTTTAAAAAGAGGCTTTAAAAGACAAACAGAAAAAAAGCTGTATAGGCTACAGACCTGACATGTACAAGACTACAGATAATAATCAACAGACAAGTCAAGGGACAAAGAGAGGCACATAACCAGTGACAGCTTGAACTGTTTAGCGTTGAAAATGAGGGATTTCAGTTTCTCTTCTGTTCACCCCAGATGCCTCGTGGTTCTGTGATATTTTTTTGCACTGAAAGGCCCTTTATGTGTACTGAAATCTACAGTGTTCAAATTTATGAGAAAATTATATATAGAGATTTTAAATTGCTTGATTAATCGGCATGAGAGAAAGAGAGAGAGGCTTTCTCCATGTCAGTAGGGGCAAAGTGTTGACTTGACCTAAGCCATTATAGCAAAAATCTCCTGTATTGGGCAAAAATTCCACCCACAGCCTGACACATCTAGGGTCAGAAGATAAATAGTGGCAGTGTACACTATCAAAATGCCCTGCCTCTCTCTGGCTATGCCTTTGAAATGCATATTGTACCACCTTTCATTATAAAGCTAGATTTTCTGACAACATGATATTCGAATGCAGCCAATCATCGGGGCTTGAATATATGTTTTAGTAACCTCGTTGTTTTATTCTAAATGGCTTACTTCTCCAGTGCTAGAGTTAAGCTACATGCACACGCCTTCAGTGCTTCACATTGTTTGTCTTAGTACAAAACATTACTGCAAGACCTTTACTGGAACACCATATACCATTGCCTACAAATACCACCCTTGTTAAGACAGTTTACTTCTTTGTCACTTGCTGCTTTCTTTCCCTTTTTTCTTTACAGTAAAATATCTTGTAAGTTGCATCTGAATGCCCTTTTGGAGCATTCACTCTTCTATACATACTGTAGCTGTTGTAGCTTTATTTCTAATATTCGTAAAGAGTTCATCACAGTGTAAAACTGGGCATTTTTTTCCTTTTTCCTATTCCTCTTAGTATCAGCAAAGACCATGAATCACATGAAAGTCTGTGAAAGAGCAATTTGGCTCAATGCCTTTGACTTTTTGCAGGTGAGAGCCATTCTTTATTTCAGGCATAATGATTAAACCAAAAGAGACTGATTGCACAGGACTCATCAGAAATTGAAAAATGCAGATCAGCTGGCACCACAGCTCACAAAAGAATTAAAAGACAACATTGCGTGACCCAACGCATTTCACCATCTGTACTTTGCAACACATGGAAGAACACACTGAAGTGATAAAAGCCACACAAAGGAGAAAGAATAAAAGGCATGTTAGCTGTGGCTCAGCTGGAAAAGAGTACTGCTAGTAGCAAGAAGTTCTGACATCAAATGGTATATTTGCTTCTTCAAAAAATCAAATAAAAGATATGAGCACAGTAATACTAATTTAGTAATGAGAGTTTCCAAAAACCCACTTCAGCCAGCTGACTTGCTCATTTTGAAAAGAAGTCCTAATTTGAGGTCCTGGTCCTATAATTAATTCTATGATGTCCTCAGACTTTCATCTGGTTAGAAAATTAGAAGCTATGCCAGCTGTGCAAGTCCCAGTGAAATGGATTTGTCTTGAACCTGTAAAGCAGCTCATGCATTTTAAAGTTCTGGATCTCTTAGGAGAAGGGAAGTTACATGAACAGATTTCATTTCCATCAGTGAACTGTGCTTAAAACTCCCTATTCTCAAAATCTCTTCTCAGAGAGTAATCCAAATAGTAATCTAACACTGCTCCAGGATTTTTATTTATGGGAATTTAGAACTGAACTGGAATTCTGTTAGACTTTGCACAGCGGAGTTAAAAGGCAGAAATGAAAGAAAATCAGGCTGATGAAAGACTTCCGTTCTTTTGGAACTCGTGACCCTTTCTTGTCTTTCCTTGGATGACCTCTGGATTGGAACTGTCACTGATGTCATTCAAATCAAAGATTCTTAAACTACTGTCTCTTAAAACGTCACCATTACCCTGGTCATATATGTGAAAGTTCCTTAATGCCTTTCAAAGCAGGGCAGGAAAGAATCTTGCTCTTTGGAAATGAGTATATGTCGGCATTTGTCATATTGACATCCAGCAGATTACTGTACATATTGCACAACTGCAGTGAAGAGAAGGCAGTGCAGAAGGGAAACAATTCTCATCACTCCTCTTGCAACTTGACTTTTTTTCTATACACATCCCAGAAACATCAGTAATATCATCTTTGTTTGAGTCCACTACACTAAATGCTTAACTGTTTTACAGATAGAAGCACCAACATTAAAAAAAAAAAATCATTTATGTCAAAGCAGAAAGAATATTTCTTGGTCTTCCTCAGCTACTGTGATCTTGCATGTATTAATATAGCACTATTAATGAGATGGATGGCTGAATTTAAGCATACTGAAGTCTGCATAAAATCATCCGTGAGGCCAAAAATGTATTTATCTTTAAGAATTTCTCTGTTGATATATTGTCAGATACTGAAGGCTCTGAATTCATGTTGCTTCTCACAGCTGTGACAGCAATAAGTGCTTTAAATTTCATTTCATACATATATGATCCCGGCAAAGATTTCTGTAAAGACTTTAAAATTGAAAATAAATAAGGAATATTGCATTAAAATCAAGTCAAAATTTGTTTCAGCTTTCACTTACATTGTATTAACTCTCAGAATGATTGGCCTTTAAAATTTCAAATATAGTAAGATTTATCAGTTTAATGTTAATTCTAACTACTTATAAATCACACCTTATTTACTACAGGATGCTGCATATTTAAGCTGAAACTAGTCAAATGTTTGGCTACTAAAACTAAATTATCTTGTTTGAAAGAAGGTATTGAAGGCAAAATTGGATTTTCAAATCTGCATTCTTTTCTACAATCACTATAGATTGTAAGATACTATATTTAAGAATTTAAGTGAACAAATAAATATGGCAACTTCTGGTCAGTACAGATTATACTTATCTCCAATTTCTCAAAAATATTAAAGCTAGAGCCAAGTACAGAAAATGAGATTTTGAGGGAATGTTTTCAGCTTGTATACACTTGGTTAATTTTTTTCCCTTTAAAATTGTTCCATGCAATGAACCAAAAAGAAAGTTAGTTTCTTCTTATATTACTGCATGAAGGGTTATTGAAAATAAAATAAAACAATCTAGAATATAGAATGTAGATGATGAGCAGAATGCTTCCACTCTCTCCTCCTGCCCCTTTACTAAGCCTTCTCAATTTCTGCTTCTGATCAAAGAAGTACTAGACTTGCCTTCAGACTGACTTTTTGTCTAAGTCAACTTGTGGCAGAACCCTGGCATAGTCCAACTGCTGTCTTCTTTGGATTGGAAGAGTTTCTAAATTGCTTTTGGAAAAAAGAAAACAAAAATGAAGAAACAAAAACAAAAGCCCCCAACACAACAGCAACAGTATTTCATCCCAACCAACTTATTTTCATGGTTTCACATCACTCAGCAGACAGACTAAGTTTGTTTTTTTAGCTCGCTCTTGGTGCCCTTCTGTAAATACTTGTATAGTTAGTGTTAAATGTTTCTCCTTAACCTCCGTGTTACTCTTCCTGTGCAAAGAAATGCTTTTCCTGGCAATAGTGAAAATAACAAACACGCAAACAACAATGATCCTCCTCACATTCACTGGTCAAACTTGAAAGAAAATAATACATTTCTGCTTTATAAGGAAAGTAAACCTGTTTTTCTTAGTTCAGCCCTCAAATCAGACAAGTGCAAGAAGTGACAGCAATGGTTAAATACCACTTGTTTGCAGGTTCATGTTTGTCAGTCTGGATATCCAGTAGAGAGTGCACTACAGAGGTTTAATTTATTGTTTCTGTGCAAGCAGTTGGATTACTGACAAAGATAAGCTTTACAGCCTTTCTGTTGTTTCATTTTAAGCAGATGTGGAAGAAAAGATGTGTTAAATGCTTATCGACAAGAAAACAGAAGATAAAGACTGCCACCTACCACGTTCTGAACTAAAACAGATTCTACATACAGCAAAAGAATGTGCAGGCGATCTCAGAGATCAAAATAAACGTCACAGCTTCTAAGGCAAGGAGAGAGTTGTTCTCATCTGTCCCGAGCCTAAAAAGTCACTTCTGGCACTTCCCCAGTAAAAACACTCTGGTTCCTCTCTAACGTATTACTTTTTACCTAAGTGGAATGGGCCAATTACAGTGAAAATGAGTCTATGTCCAATTTAAAGCAGTAAAAAAATCCCATTCTTCTCCTGTATTTCAGTGGATATTGGTATCAACAAGCCAAATACATAGTGGGTATAAGTTGCCTCAAGACATTTTTAAAGACAAATGTTTTACATCCCATTCAGGGTAAGTATACACACACACACACATATATATTTCTTTTATTTATTTACAGTGAAAAGCAATAAATAAATACATAAATAAACAAACATCTTTTTTCACTGTTGTCCAAATATTCGTCTTCACCTTGTCATTATCCTGAGCATTGCCATTTATGCATATAAAACTCCCATAAGTGAGTAAAACTGTGTGGGAGTTGATAGACCACATACAGAAAATGGATGAAAATTTTGAACTAAAGCTATTAATAGTGTATCAGACAACACTGCACTCAAAGGAATACAATTACACTGGCCCAGTGGGGAGACAAGATGACCTGATTACATATTTTTAATCTTTTATCTCCACCACACTACAGTACAATCAAGATTCTCAGCCATCTGTCCAGTAATGATGGACGCTAGCAAAAATTATCATAAAACAGACAGCAAATTCATTAACAAGAAAAATCTAGCATCACCAAATAACGCAGCCTTATTCAACTTGTGCTTTTGGGTACTAATAAACACTGACTGGCCACCACTTGACACTACAGAGGACAGACAAGTTGTTTTAGGGATCCCTAGGCAGATTCATGATTATTCTTATAAAATCAGTGATTAATTCTCACTTTAAACAAACAAACAGGCAACAATCAGTGTAGCTCATCATCTATCTAACTTTTAGTATTTAGTGTAGGTTATAGTTGCACAGCATTTTTAGAATCCTCAGTTACATGGACTTTTCAGTCTGTGGAGGAAGAATAAAGCGGAGTAGGTATCTCTGGTCATGAAGGACCACAGGTTTATCTGTCAGCAGCGGTTCTAGTCTAACTATCACTTTTATAAGCAGTACTCCCTGTGCTGTCAGATTTCGCTTCCTAGGGCGGGTATCGCCATCTTCTGGCAGTTCAGCACACGTGCATTGATCATATACGCTGAGGGGCTCAGCCACCACGTCGAGGGGTGCTCCTCGCACCTTCAGGGTGACCCAGCAGTTGGGTCCTAGTAATGCTAATTCCCTTATCACCACGACATTGGGCGTGCGCACGCCCTGGGGCCGGAAGGGGAGAGTGAGAACAGGAGGAAGCGGTGCACGCTAGCAGCCTGCTTACTTAGTGCCAGGAGTAAGGACTTAAGGGTGTACCTGCCACATTGGTCTGATAGATGATCTACGCTGGCTGGCAGACCAGGATTTGGGCTGTTAAGACTCGACACTAGAAGAGACCTTCAATGCACTGCTCCATTGCTGTTCTTGGGCAAGTCCCACGGGCATCCTTTATGCGCAGTCTCTCTACTTTCTCTACTTTATTCCAACACCCTGTGTGTGTGTGTGTGTGTCAAAAGAGCTACTGGCTGAAAGGAACACTATCTGGATAGGTAAGCTTTTTCATGAAGGTGACCAACATTACATACAATAAGTTTTATTTTATGTTTAATATAAAATTGAATTATGTATCAAATGTGAATATGTCTCCAGACTGCTAGGAGATACAAGCTCACATAATACTATTAAGAAGTTCGGGAGGAATACACAACGACAAAGATACAAAGTTGACAACAGATACATTGTCCAAAAAATCCTTTATATTCCCTCCTTAGCCTATACAGCGTACATTCAAACACCACTGAATTGCACACTGTTGAAAATTTCAGTCAGGATTACATCTCGACAATCAGCATTTATGTTTTGATTCATAGCCCAGGATGGTGTAACAACCTTCACAACCTGAGCAGAAGTACTAGGAACAAAGTGTTTCTTATTGCCTCTGCCTTGGGCGAGGAGAACGTTAATTCCTGGTATTTGCTGCCATCTCGTGAGTTTTAGGCAGCATTGCAGTGGAATTCTACCTGAGAACAGCTTCTGCCTCGAAAGTGACCATATCTTTAGATAACTATGCTACCGACACGCTAAGCAAACACGTTGCTTTCTTGAATTTTGAAAAGATTTCCTTGTATTGCTACACATCGTAATAGTTACTTACATTCAAGAACAATAAATATGTTCTGAACTAGTTTGGATGAAATGCTATGCTGTGTCCAGATGAAAGACATGGTCTTTTAACTAGTGTTACTAACCAACACTAACCCATATGCGTAGTCCCAAACATGAAAGGCAAAAAGAAAGTGCATAAAAACTTGCTGAGATCTCAGTAAGGAAAACAAACAAACAAACTCATGACGGTAGAACATGTCAACAAAACACAGAATGGCTTAGGCTGGAAGGGACCATAAAGGTCATCCAGTTCCAATCCCCTGCTCCAGGCATGGTTGTCAACTACTAAATCAGGCCCTGGATCATGCTGTCCAGAAACACATCCAACCTGGACTTAAAGCATACAGGGATGGGGAACCCACAGCTTCTCTGGGCAGCCTGTTCCAGTGCCTCACCACCCTCACCTCAATGAGGTCTCTCAGGAGTCTTCTCAAGATGAAGAAGCCCAGCTCCCTCAGCCTCTTTGTAGGAGAGGTGCTCCAACACTCTGACCATCTTAGCAGCCCTCCTCTGGATCTGCTTCAACAGCTTCACATCTTCTCTGTGTTAGGTGACTGAGGCCTGGTTGCAGTGATCCTTATGAGGGTAGAGCAGAGGGGGCCAATCACCTTCCTTGCCCTGTTGGCCACCCATCTTTTGATAGAGCTCAGGATACAGCTGGCCTTCCTGGCAGCAAGTGCACACCCGTGCCTCATGTCCAACTTTTCATCTACCAGGACTACCAAGTTCTTCTTGACCTGGCTGGTCTCAAGAAGTTCTTCTCCCAGTCTCTATACATATCTGGAATTTCCTCAATGCAAGCACAGCACCTAGCACTTGGCCTTGTTGAATCTCAGTAGGTTCACATGGGCCTATCTTTCAAGTTACTCTGAGTCCCTCTAGATAGCATCCCTTCATTCTGTCATATCAACTGCACCATTCAGGTTAATCTCATCTGGAAACTTGTTGAGGGTGCACTCAATCCCACAGGTACCGGGACAAACCCATTAAAATAAAGGCAGTCAGTGAGTCCTGAAAGCACTGCTTCACAGCAAAAGTGAAATACTGATAAAATGACCATGCATAGCTTCACAGCCATTCTGAAGAAGACCAATCTTTGTACTTCCACCTGGCAAGACAGAAGAGCTGTGATGTGGTCTTTGAAAAATGATGTCAAGGCATAATCTTCCACACTGCAGCACCCTGATGTGGGTTAATATACCCAAACTGCCCACGTGCTTCCTCAGCCCACCCTTACAAGCTGAACCATTGGCACTAAGAGGTACGTGCTTCATCAATACTACAATAGACACTTCAAACCAGACATAAGACTGGGAGAGCAGAGGTGCTGCTCACCCAGTGCTTCAACAATCACTGTACTCAGCCAGAGAGAGCCTAATTGAAAACAATCTTAAATCAACACAGAGTCAATGAAAGGAGAACAAACAGAGAAATTCAGATGGGCTGTTTTATCTTTGAGAAACCATTACACAAACATTTTCTTCTTCATTCCTGGAAAAGATTAAGGAAGAAGGCAAAACTTGCTCTGTTTCTCCCACTTCTAATATATGAAATAAAATTCCTTTCCTAAGGCAAATGAGGATGGCCCATTTCAGATATTCCTCAAAGTAGTGGTGCCATAGAGAGATCTTTAAAGCATGAATTTTCTTGGGGCTGGAGACACTGCATACACAGTACTGCATTCTTTAAGGTGTAGTACTGAGACCAGATGTCAAATGAACATGAAATTCTCCTAGCATAGCAAAGTTATAGCATTAGATACACACAATTTCGAGAAACATTTTCAGGTTCTGTTACATTTCCAGGTTCTGTCAGTGCTTAAATTCGGGTCTAAAGAAAGAACTCTCTCACGATAACAGGCATGTCTGCAGAAGCACATCACAGAATGGCTTGGGTTGCAACGGACCTCGAAGCTCATCCAGTTCCAATCCCACTGCTGTGAGCAGTGCTGCCAACCACCAGATCAAACTGCCCAGGAACTCATCCAGCCTGGCCCTGAATGCTTCCAGGCATGGGGCATCCACAGCTTCCCTGGCAGCCTGTGCCAGTGCTTCACCACCCTCTGAGTGGATTTCTCCCTAACATCAAACTTAAACCTCCCCTCTTTCAGTTTAAATCCATTCCCTCTTGTCCTATCGCCATCTACCTCTGTACAAAGTCGGCCCCCCTCCTGCTTCTGAGCTCAAGTACTGGAAGACCTCAAGAGAAGGAAGACCTCTTCTTCAAGCTGAACAATCCCAACTCCCCACACCTGAAGGGACTTCTCCTTTAGTTATCTTCTGGTCACTTTTCGCTACTTTAAGGTAAAAGCCTGAAAGCTAAGACAGAAGATAAACAGCGTTAACTGATAAAAACTAAATACATGACAGCATAATAGGGATATCCTCTGCCACACAGGGATAAAAGTGATGTTAAAGACTGGGACAAGACACGACGGGACATGACGGCGCAAGACTGGCACACACAAGCCGACTACAGCCGACCGAGGGCTGCACACTGCCAAACCCGACACGCGCCGCCGCAGCGCAAGACCCCCGCCGTGCCCGATGCGGTGCGGCAGCCACCCCACATCACACCGATCCCCACAGTCGCCTGCCAGCCGGAGCCACGTGACCCGCCGCGCACGCAGCGCATCTTCCCCGCCCGCAGCTGCTCCGCCCGGGGGCGGTGCCGGCATCGCTCGCCGCCGGGCACATGACGCGAGCGCTCGTCCCCGTCACGTGTTCCTCCCGCTGGGCCTCCGAGCTTCTCCCCTCTCCCGGTCCTACCCACCTCGGGCGTGCGAGGGCTGCGCGCATGCGCAGCGCGCAGCTGTCATCGGTGCGCGGAAGAAGTCGTCCCGGGGAGAACGAGGGGCAGAGGCTTGGCAGTGTTCGCTGAGTCTGGGCGGGACGGGGGAGAGCGTATATCCGCCGCACAGCGCAGTCGGCTGCCTCTCTTCGCTGCGGCCGCACGATCGTTTTCTCTCGGACAGGTGTGGAGCGGCTCCGGGCCGGGCGGCGGCTCCGGGTGCGGGAGGGCTCCGAGGCTGGAGCTGGCGGCGGGGCGGGCTGGGCTGGGCTGGGAGCCGCGCTGCGTGCGGGCGGGGGGAGCCGCGGGCAGGTGTCGGGCAGCGTCAGCCGCGGTCCCACTCCGGCCCCGAGCTCCGCAGCTCGGCCGGAGCTTGGGGCGCCGGCGGCGGGCTGGTGGCCCTCTGCTGTCCGCCGGCGGCCAGCACGCGGGACGGGGTGCCCGCGGGGCTTCTTTCGATGCCGCGGTTCATTCATTTCTCGGCGCAGCTCAGACGTGCCTGGCGTAACGTGGCTGCAAGCGGCGTCGGGGCGAGTTGTCGGTATCGGCGGGCCCCCCGCACCTGCTCCGCTGCCGCGCCGCCGCCTGCGGCTGCTGCCGGACGGGGCGGGACGGGCACCGAGGTACTGCGCTGGGCCGAGCGCGTCCTCCTGTAGAAAGCGTCGTCACGCTTTCTTGTGTGAGACTGAGGGGAAAACAGGTGACTTTGTACTGCCTCGGAGAAAGCGACGTCTGTTCAGGTGTTGCTGAGCTGTAGGTTGTAGCTGCTTGTGCTCTTCTGGAGGCGTGAGCAACAGCAGGAACAGAAGTTACCTGGTAGTTACTAGAATAGCAGTTCTTAAGCTTAAACACTTTGCACAAGAAATAAATCTAGCAGCAGCGTAATGTGGGCTATCTTCTGTCACCCTGTGATGTTTTCTTTGTTATGCTTACGGTGAATGTGGTGATGCGACGCAGCTCGGGCCTTGCCCTGGGTCTGCCTGGCTCTGTGATGCACGCCTCGCTGAAGGCCCTTCTGAGTGCAGGGATGTGGGAAACAGGGGCACGGTTTTCTTTCTGCTCCTTGAAACGAGTGGAGCGGTGCCAGTGTGGTTGGGCAGCTGGTGGTTGGCTTTTACCTCAGTACAGGTACAGACGGGTGTGAGAGTAGTTTCTTTTCCTTGGCTTGATGCAGGAAACAGTATCTCATCCAGGTAAGCGGATGGGATAAAACAGCAGCTGGGTCAGAATTAGAGCCAGTGTATGTAAGAGAGAAACCTTTAGTTAGTTTCTGCTTTAAAAAAAAAAGAAAAGAAAAAAGCGAGCAAACAAAAAATCAATTTTTGATTTTTGTCTCTGAACTTTCTATGGTAAATAAGACAAAAAAGGGAAGAAAATCAGGTCCTTTAATTGTTAGTCCTTAACTCTTGGTGACCTTATTTTCTATCTACTGTCCTGATTTTTAAACAAGGTAAACAATTCTGTAGCAAATGTAGACGTACAGTTAACCACAGTAATGCATTCAGTTCAGAACATCGTGCTGTGAAATGCTAATTATTGTAATCACACTGAGCTATTATGAACAGGCACAGTAATTGTGTAGCAGAAAAATTGGTAACTTCACGTGTAACTTAAAAAAAAATGTTGAGATTAAGGACTTCTGAAGTCCTTTCTCAGCTCTTGATTCAACCACTTCTTGGTTCTGCAGTCAACTTGCTTTTTTTTAACGTAGCTGTCTTTTGCAGGGGAATGCTTCTTCAGTGTAAAGCTGACTGTGGCACTTGGTTTTGTTCAGATGTGCTTTGTGAAGGTCCAAATCTCCCCTGCCCCCCATTCAGAAAGCTGATGTACGTTCAGATACATTTTTAATATACACAGAGTTCTGAAGGTAGCATCTTAGTGTAATTACAGTTGTAAAGTTTTTAATACATGTCCAGGGAGGAATTCAATATCTTGTACTTAGACGATAGTAGTTCTGTAATCAAATGAAAGTGAAGGTTCTTACAAGCAGTTTCTGAAGCGATGTTGTGAGCGTGCTGTAAAATCTCGCTGTAGTTTGGATATATAAAGCATCAGAACATACTTCAGTTTTCTCAAGCAGTACCCTGTGTCATAATTCATTATGTTGTGAGCTTAAATTTTGCTCTAACTTCATTTCCCTTGTTTAAAATTGTGATGTTACGTGTAGTGGTAAGGTACTAACTTTTTCCCTGGGAGTAGCTTGTACTGTTGACTCAAGCAAGAACTTGTTTTCTTTCTCTTGATTCTGTTTAATTCTGTCACTGGGGGCACAGCATATTTAGGAAAATACAGGTTAGCTGTAGGTTAATTCAGGATGTTAAAGGAGTTAGAATTCAAAATGCACCTTCTAGTGAATGCTGCAAGAAGTTCGTCAGTGTCTTAATTGGTGTTGCTCTCAGGCCTGATGAGAAACTGCTTTGATTATTGCAGATGTTGTAGAGGAATTTCACAAAACAAAACAAAAAAAGCATTCCAGTTCCTCAGTTCCCTTGTGATACTTCTGCCTACAAAATACATTGTTGCTTGGCTGTAGTTGTTTTGATTTAGCTCTGCTGACCTTTGATTTTTCTGCTGGTTTTTGTCTGACAAAATTAAAGTTTTAGTTGTTAGCAGATAGCCTTACTTTAGTTGGACCCATGTAGCCACTCCTTTTGCCTTTATGCCATATATTATTCTTCTGGATCAGATTTTGTTTCACTGCTGTTTTTTTTTTGTGTGTGTGTGTAAAAATGTGATTTATAGATTACAGAAACTGTAATTGGACGCATGGTTTAGAAGCTGAATAAGTTGTTAATTATTGTAGCTTTTTGGGAGGGAAAAAGGGTAATTTTGTTTTGAAAACTAGAAAGTTGGGAGGAAGTGTAGGAGTCTGCAAACAACAGCTGTGAATAAAGGAACAGAACGAAGTTGAATAACTCGATCCCTAAACATTAGGGATTTTATTAATGCTTGGGTTTGATTTCAGGTTTAGCTGTTTGAAGTATTTGATCTCAATAAATGATGAGAAATACATGAAAATAAAATGAGGAAAAGTACTTAGAGGAAATAATTGTCCTGATAGGCTTTTTGGTTACGGTGTTGTAAGTATGCGTTACGTTTAAGCTGGTGATATTTGGAAGCTCCCAGTGTTCTTTCATTGCCCCTGTGGAAATATCTTCTGGATTCATTCAGATACCAACCTTTGCAAGATCTGGTTGTACAGACGTTAAGTGGGCGGCTTAACAAATTCTGCCTTGCACTGCTTGTATGACACAGTGATACTTCATGCTACATCTGTAAGTCCAGCACAGGGACAATGCTGATCCTTTCTTCTTGCTCCTATCACCTGATAGAAAGAATACTGTGCATTAGAGTTGCGTGGTGCCCTTGTACTGAACTGTCAGTCCATTTTAGGTGGTCTGCTCCTAGTATGCAAAAGTAAGATATTTGGTGGCCTGTGATCGTTTTGAAGTGAGGAGCCTTCTGGCTTTGTGAGCAGAGGAAATGCATTCTCTGCTGCTGTGAGCATTGTAGCAGGCCATAGAAGCGTGGTATGGCTATACCACAAATGTGCTTGTAGTCATATATTTCACTCTGGTGTGTATACTTCAGTAATAACAGCAGAACTACATGTGTGACTCTTTTCAAGTCACTTGTGTTGAGTCTGTGGTATTAGAATAGGATGTAAGGGTAAGGGAACTGCATGACTTCATTTTCTTTAATGAGAGGAAAGATGCTGACTGGGAAGGTCATATGGTTAGTTCTGCTCCTCTGACAAGGTCTGTAGTTTCAGGTGTGCCATAAGCAGCACAGGTGAAAAACTCTCCTTTATTTCTCAGCTTGTAAATACTTGCTCTATTTTTTCCTTAGTCCTGCCTTGGTTCTTCATCCAGTAAAGACTTCTGCCATGTGACAGCTGCTTTAATCTAATCATCATTAATCTAGCATAGTAAAAGAAAAAAAAGTTTGTGGTTTTCAGAATCCTTTGAAGTCAACTGTGTTTGTGTACAAGGCTGACTTTTGCAAGGAGATATGTAAAGGCTTCTTTGAGGACTATGCCTAATTCAAGAATGTTGATACTCCATTGTGTTAATGTGTGGCTTACTTGCATCTTGACTGTCGCTTGTGGTTGTTGCGTTTCTCTCCCCTAAATAAAAGTAATTTGCTGATTCTAGAAATAGAACGTAAGGATGGTCAGTCAAAAGTCTGGAATGGATTTTCTGCAGGGAGTCTTCAGCCTAGAAGAGAGATGGCTGAAGGAGGCTATGGTAGAGGTCTTTAAGTGATGTGTGCTCTGAAGGTAAACTTGAGAAAATAGAAAACTGCTTCCAATATGCTTGTGAGATTTCAGTTGAAATTAGAAAGTGAAATATGCAAAACATACTATATATGTAATAACTCCTTCTGTACATTTGTTGATTGTGGAGTACTTTGTCACAAGGTTTTTTTTTATATTAAAGGCCCATAGAGTTTGAAAGTCACAGAGAAGTCCAGCAACTGTATAAAATGCAGAAATATTCTCTGCCTTAAGACTTCTTGAGCTGTGAATTGCTGAAGACTGAGATGGTATTCTGGAAAAGTGTAATTGTACTTTACTTCTATACTTTTTTCAGAGAGATCTGCTGTTAGTAGCTGTAGGAACTGGATAGGTTGAACAGGCTATTGCTGTTCCTAGAGGCTGTTAGAGCCACCCAATGTGGACTACAGATTTCATACTTTGTTTTCATAAAAAGATGAAACCTCTTGAAATACAGGTTGCAGGTAAAAATGAGAAAAAGAAACAAAACTTATTTTTCTTGCTCTGTGTTCCAAATCAAATGCTTTAAGATGGTTTTGTGTACTGCAGGTGTAGCATGGATGATGAATGGCTACAGAATGAATTCAGGTTGTTTTCCAGTTTAGTGCTTCTGGCTTCAGAATAGGTCATTTTTCTATTTTGGAAATAATTGCTTTAGAGGTAGTACCAGGACACAGAAACACAGGCTTGCAATGAAGTTTGTCAGACTGCCTAGAGTCAAGTTCAGATGGTAGTGAGAGCTTTACAGTAAGTTCACCTGCCTAGATTCCAAGTTTTTTAAGCTTCCCTAATCCATAAGCTTGCATAATAATTTAGTACTCCTACCATTTCAAACTTCTGATGCATATATGCCTTATCGTGAGGTTTAAGTTACAAATACCTCATTTTATAAACTCAAAACATTATGGCTCAACTGTTAACGAGATCAGGTAGCATAAATGACTATTTTAGAGTTCCTGGTAAATAGAATCTAATTTCTCTTTTTCCAAGCCACGTACATGTACTAGTTACACAATTTGCGTGTACAGCTACTACAGGAGCAATTCAGACAACCATGCAAAGTCAGATTGGTTTCAGAATTAACTGTTTGCGTGCTCAGTAATAGTTGCATAAGCAAACTATTCTATTGTGTTTCTGATTAACTGAAAGTCATTCTTGTAGCTTGTCCTGGTTTGTGCACTGTTGCAGTACCTAATGCCTTTGAATTTGATTTACGAAGCAGTATGGGGAGTCAGATGGAATTTACTTAGTATAGATTGAAACTGGTTTTCTCACTGCTTGTCTCCTTTCCAACTCTTGCACTTTCCCACTGAAAGAGGCCCAGCCCCATCCACTTCTCTCCTGCCCGTTAGATATTTTTAAGCTTTGATAAAAAAACACTCCCTCAGCCTTCTTTTCTCTAGTCTGAACAGTCCCAGGTCTCTCAGTCTTCCCTCATAAGAGGCTGGGTTTATCTCCCCAGTCATCTTTTTGGCCTTTGCTAAACTCTCTAGAAGTTTCCTGTTTTTTCTTGCACTGAGGAGCCCAGAACTGGACACAGTACTCCAGATGTGGCCTCACCAGAGCAGAATAGAAGGGGGAGGATCACCTCCCTTAACTTACTGGGTATACTCTTTTTAATGCACCCTAGAACACCGATGATCTTCTTGGTCACAGGATCACACTGCTGGCTCGTGGTCAACCTGTTGTCCACCAGGATTATAGAATCATAGAATCGCTAAGGTTGGATCGTCCAGTCCAACCATTCGCCCTTCACCAATGGTTCTTGCTAAACCATGCCCCTCAA
>PPHD01013128.1:0-17557 GCA_002909625.1 Bambusicola thoracicus | reverse complement strand
AAGCGGGGGGAGGGGGCGGAGGGTTGAAACTAGATAATCTTTGAGGTCCTTTTCAAGCCAGGTCAATCTATGATTCTATTATATTTTACTAGGGCTGCTCCAAAAGTAAAGTCTCCTATTTCATGTTGTTGGCTTACGGTGTCAGAGGTGAATGATGTTGGTGGTATCACAGTAGGGTGAAACCTTCATGCCAATATTCCATTACAGTTTGTTGCTGTGACAGGCAGCAGCAGAGGGGCAGTCTGACCAAAAGACTTCTAATGTGTGAGTATGTATGAAGCAAAGATGTGGAATTCCTCCATACAGAAAAAATGTCACCCACTGACATGCATCAATACTTGCTGAGCATTTGTGGAGACCAAAAGATGGATGTAAGCACAGTGAGGTGGTTGGTGGAGTGTTTCAGCAGTAACAATAGTAATAGTGGTAACCTCCCCTGGCACAGATTTTTACAAGCACAGCATGCAGGTCCTTGTTCATTGTTGACGCAAATGCACAGCTAATTGTGGTGACTATGTGGAAAAATATTGTTTTGTAGCAGAAATTTTGCTCAATCAGTGAGTGTTATTGTGCTATTTATGTCTGTTGTCGTTTCCATGAAAATAAATAGGAGGCATTACTTTTGGAGCAACCTATGCATAATGAGGCCCAAGACAATTCGCCTTCATTCAATGAAGCCCAGGTAAGCTAAAATGTCCTACAGCATACAAGACAAAGACGTGTTCATTTCTGAGCAGATGATGATTCTGGTGGTTGAATATGTAGTACTTGAATAATGGGTAGCTTAAAAGCTCATTAGTTCATAAATGTGTTGTAACTGGATCTTTTTGTCTTGTTAGGTGACCTATTGACCTATTGGAAATCTGGATTCAAATCTAAAGGGAGGAATGTGGTGAGGAGGAGTTGAAGTTAAGCTGAGGTATACAGAAAGAAGTTGAATTATAAGACAGTTTGTCCATAGTCTTTTTAAAATGCATCTTAGAATCAAGCTGAGCATAAAAGGGAGCCCAAAAGTTTTGTAGAATTGAGTTGGTAGACTTGTTTTGGAAATGCGTCCTTGAAGACAGTGAATGTTTCAGTGAGGTCACTTGCCTCAGAGGAACAAAAAGGTAACATGCCATTGTGACTGTGAGTTAGGTTTAGGCTAGAAAAGCAGGGCCAATCACAAAGCTCTGATGTTTACAAGTGCTGCATCTGCAACATTTGCTGTTGCTCATTTAAAGTTCAGTTTCGAGAAGACCAGTGTGCATCAGGACTTTGTAATGCCACCTTCAACCCAGAGCAAACAACTACTGGTCAAAGATTTCCTCTGGTTTCTTGTTTAGTAGCCTTGGTTGCTGACTGTGGATGCTGTCAAATTTAGTGCTCAGCACATCTTGTCATTCAGTATGATTATGTATATTCCTGTTTGTAACATACATTTCTAGAAATATTATTAACCTAAATAAAGGGGGATTATTATTGGTGTCAGTTTTGGGATCTTTATCTACTGACTAAGGCAATGGATATTTTTTCTTGATAGGTCAGAGAAATATTGCTATGGGGCATTGCCGTACACATGTGCAGAAATGCTTTTTCTGAATGCATCCATTTTGTCAAGTGAAGTCATCTGAGTAAGATTTTCAGAAATTTTTGCTTTACTAACAATATCAAGTTTCATGTAAGAAAAAAAGAAAGGCAAAGAAAAAAATCATTGTTATTCTTTGTACAAACATTAATTTCTAGTTGAATACAAGATAAAGTGGAAATTCTAAACACATAAAATGCATACAGCAGCAATTGTTTTTAGTTTCAGTACTCTTACATATAAACCCTGAATAATCACAAGATTCCTATCTTTAATGTGGCCCATGACATTAAATGACTTATGAGCTGTGACCAAGTTTCTTACTAATATTACAATAGGTTGTTAAAGTGATTGTGATTTTTATTTTATAAATTGGCTAAAGATTTTATTTTTGGTTTTCCAAAGCTTCTTTCATCTTCAGCATCATGCTCTCTCTTCTAGAGTACGGAACATCTTAAAATTGTTTCAAGTGTTGCTTTCCTTCTGCTTTAGAAAAACTACAGTAGAGAAGCTATACAGAAAGAGACCTAAGTCACAGTATCTTGAAATGACCAGTACTGTAGAAGACTTGTTCATATAACATCTTATTAAGTCTCATGTATTTCTCTGTCTAACTTTCTAATATGTCTCCGATTTACTTGAGGATGGATGTTGATGCACACGGGCTTTGCTTAGCTATCTGTTTTTTCCATTTGTAAGCTATGTTTTAGAACAAAAATCATACCTAATGCTGCCACTCTGCAGCAAGTTGATCAAGAACGTTTATTCATATGTCTGTTTGGGAAGCCGTGCCCTTGCAGTGAAAGTTCATATTTCCATTAGTAGCTCACGTAAGTTAAGCTAAAGCAGCTGGAAATTCTTGTGGCATTCCTAAAATAAAATTTTCTTCTTGCACTCAGTGAGCAGAAAGACCATCGATCCTGAATAAATTATAAGCAAACTAGTTCCATCTTTCTAGCACAGAACTTCCTGAAATAAATAAAGAGAGAATGGCAAAATGTTCCCTTTTCTCATTTTTCTCAGCATCCAGAAATATTGTTTCATTGGCTTGTTTTCCTTCTACTTCTCCTGAGTTATAATTTTAGTAGCATTTTTCTTTGGCTATTCCACTACTTGCAAGAATTCAAAAATGAACTGTAATAAGAAAGTCTTTAACTGTAGAATCATTTTAAATTTGTGCATTAGTAGATATCCTGTGTTTCCAATAAAATAAGCAAACTTAGTGCTGAAAAGGGATGAAAATGATTTAGTGAAAGGGATGCCCCACACTACTGAACAGCCCTGTACCAAAAGAAGAAAAAAAATAAAACCCAACCATGTGGGTTCAGGTTTTCTCAGGAAATCTCTGTTACAAACTTACAGGCCAAAAAAATACCAAGATGCATGTATAGGGGGAAGAGATCCTTGCATGACAGCACTGGGTTATATTGAAAGTTGTGAAAAACAGAGCAAACTAATTGAGACTTAAAAAATATGTATGTTCAGAGTTCAGAACTCAGTTTGTTGACTGTTGTTTATCCAAATAGATTCAATATCCCTACCTTTGAGCCAGAGGCCTTTTTTTTCAAAGAGGCAGGTACCTATTGCCATCCCAGTGAGGCTGCCTTACTGTTAATGTTTGGGTAAATAAATGCCAGTGAGTTGAAGTGTTTTCTATTGAATATTTTCAAGGTTTAGGAAGAGAGTCAGTAATGCAGAGGTGATTATCTTTTTATTTATTTGTTTGTTTATTTTAAATTTTTTTAAGAGATCAGCAAAGCTCCTGAAATTCATTATTCCAAAGATGTATAGTCAGTAAGATATCAATAAATGCCTCTGCTAGTTAAACTTTATTCTGAAAAGACAGCTCTTGTATCCTTTGCAAGAAGAAAATTATAAAATCACGATAGGAAAACTGTCTTTTAAGATTTGTGAAAGTTGATGGATAGATTATCTTCAAAGGAAAGATAAAATATTGCTGATAACAGAAAGCAAACAGCTCCATCTGTACACTGAGATTTTAGATATGACCTTCAGGTTTAAGTCCACCTAGACTTGCTGCAGTTATTGAGAATTAAACTCAACTGCACATGCTCAAATATATTTCTTTTAATTATATTAGTAAAAGGTATAGAATTTACCTACCATTCCTATCCTGTTTAGCATATTAGCAATACATCATGTATCTCATATATTATGATTTGTTTTTCCTAAAATAATGATAGATATTCCTATTAAAGTAGGAATCCACTGTCTGATTATGTAGGCTTCTTCAAATACCATAGCATGGCACATATCCTCTTGTATTGCTTGTGGTCTGCACTATGTCAACACAGTATTTATGTAATTTGTATAAGTATTTGCTATATGGGATAGGGAAGTTAATTGTATGGGCACATTCTCTGGAGGGATATTCTCAGTTCCAGCTCTGCAAGGAAAAAAACAGGAATAGCCTTTCTTTTATTCCATTTTTTCCTGCACTTTTCAGCTAAGACAGCAAACACTTCAGTATAGGAACCATGAAAAATTCCACCTGATTCTCATTTACCATTTGTTGAATTTTGATAGTCTTTTAAATTTATTTTCTTTCGGTCTTTCCCTTTATTCTTGCCTTACAGTGAAATAGTCTCACATTCTGTCTTTAGATTTTTAGTCATTTCTCCAATATGCAGACTTTTCTACATTTTTCTTTTTACCTTTCCATTATTAGATTTCATTTCATAGAACCAGAGAATGTCCTTAGTTGAAAAGAACCCGCAGGGATTACTGAGTCCAACTCCTGGCTCCACAGAGGACCACCTAAAAGTCAAATTCTGAGTGCACTGTCCAAATGCTCCTTGAACTCTGATAGGCTTGGTGCAACGACCACTGCTTTGGGGACTGTGCTCCAGGACCCAACCACCTCTTGGTGACCTTTACTCTCCTCCATGCAATTTCGTCTTGTCCCAGTGTGGTCACTAGAGAGCAGAGCTCAGTGCTGCCCTCCACTCCATATTGAGGAGCTGCAGCCACCACGAGGCGTCCCCTCAGCACCTCTGCTCTGGGCTGAGCATACCTAGGGGCCTCGGCTGCTCCTCACACACCTCGCCCTCCAGCTTTGTAGCTCTACTTTGGACACTCTCTAATAGCCTTGTGTCCTCCTTATATTGTGGCACCAAACCCAGTGCTGGAGGAGAGGCCGCACAGCACAGAGCAGAGGGGACAGCCCCTCCCCTCACCCGCTGGCAGTGCAGGGCCTGGGGAACCCCAGGGTACATATGGCCCTTTGGCCTGCCAGAGCACACTACTGCCTCATGTTCAATGTACTGTTATCCAGCTCCCCCACATCTCTTTCTATCAGGCTGCTCTCCAGCCTCTCATCCCACAGTCTGTACATATATCCTGGATTGTGCTGTCCCAGACAATCTGATACAGAATCTGCAGAATCTGATACTTGCTCATGCTAAAACTCATACTTTCATTTCCATACCTTACTTGTTCCATGGTACAAGACTTTCACCTTAATTTTCAGCTATGCTCCATGATCCAGATCAGTTAATTTGCTTGGGCAGCTATCCTTGCCTTTGTCCCAGGTCTTCGTGTGTTTTACTCTTTCACAGTTCCACCATGGTAATTTTTACACAAAGCAACTGTACTGTCTCAAAGTTTCCCTTTCTGTTACCCCGCAGGCTATATGGGATAGCTCCAAGCACATTACAGAAAGGATGGACTTTCACACAAGCTTGCATTATCTCAGGCAATATAAGGAGGACTTGTTTAGGATCAGCTCTATATATTACATAGGGCTCACTTGCTTCTTCCAGTGGAGATGGATGTTGGCATAGGTAAAAGGATATGATCTGTTGTGTGGATTGACAGTTTAATGTGAAGAAAATTACTGTCAGGAATAGATGTGCATTATTGGCTGTAGACATCGCAATCATATAGAAGGTGTGGTAACTCATTATGAGAAATTTGAACAAGTTATAGCAATGTCTGCCGGTCCAATGTGTCTGTGTTTGAAAATACAGAGATGGAATATTCATTCCTGTGCAGTAAGGAAAAATTTGCGTAGCTGCAAGTAGACTCAACGATTCAAATGAGAACTGTGTTTGGATGGAAGATCTCTGACAGCTTGAATTATAGAAGAGTTCTCCAGGTATGCATTTAGACTGCTCAAAATTACTATATCAAAGCACTTAGTAATTTTCAGAAGTGACATTTGACTCTATGCAGAGGACAAGTGTGAGTCCAACCCTAACACACCTTTAAAACCATGAGAGGCTTAACTGAGTCTTCTGCTTTCTGAAGTGTTCTGATTTTTATGCAGAATAGAGTTCAAAATAGTACAAAGAACGACCTCAAAAGAAGAACTTCAAACCCTTCATTAATTGCTTTACAAATATAATTAATGTCATGTTACTGGTATTTAACTGCCCTAGTAGAAAGGTAGTTTTTGATGTATCAACCAAACTGGGTCCAAAAGAAAATAGGAATGAGAGAGATAATACTGTACATTTAATATAATTTTAATTTCATTATTTTGCTGCCATCCCCTGTTGTGTGTGTTATACTTTACACAAAAAGTGATGTAGCACTCTGTATGCATTATGTTTCTGAATAGAGTGTTGTGTCTTCAGTGCTGTGATTTGAGCCCTACATTCAACCTAATCTCATTTGGGGAGAAGACAGACTAATTCATAGTGACTATAGTGACTCTCTTCAGACTGTGAATATACGATTTTGAATTAATTTTAGAACTTCTCTTTAAATATTATGTTCTCCAGTTCTTCTTTCCTGCTTTCCTTATTGGTCCATTTTTATTATTATTATTATTTTTCCAGATCTATGGAAAATTATTTGAGCCCGTCAAATTTTCTACCCTTTCTTCTTCTTAACATCACATTATCTGGTTACAATTGTCTCTGGCACTTCTTTACTAATTTCGTTAATGGCCCTGGACTTGAGGTAAATTACATTTTACCTGGTCACATAGCTAGTTTCATGTGGTTAATAAAGCATTTTATAAGCTTCTAGAGACAAATGTATTGAAATATATGGAAATCTACAATTTAGGCAATGTAGGACACAGTTTTTAACCATTTGATTCTCAGAGTGGAATTGAAAACTGGAGATGGGCACTTAGGATCATCCAGGTGAACTTATAAGAGTTATATTTACAGGACAGATAAATAGGAGATGCTGACAAAGGCATTCCTCCAACCACTTACCACCACAATGAAGGTTTGGTGCTTGTCTCAGAGATCTTCAGTGTGTTTGATTCTCTTCTCTATATAGTGAGAAGATGTAACAGTGGTAGTTTCTTCTTCATATGACAGCCTTTTTCCTGAAGGTCCCTGCAGCAAAAACTGTGTTTATTGTTATCTACCTCTATTGTCAGGCCTTGGGCTTTTGAAGAAAGGAATATAAGGTTCATGGAACCAAGGAAAGAAAGTGAAAAAAAAAGGAGCATACATCAGCACCATTGTCTTTGGTGCGCTCATTTGATAGTTGGAGTTCTGAACTTTAATCTTGAATTCTCCTGTGTCTTGGTACATTTTATGTTAAAATGAATATTGGAAATTAAATGATACTTTATCCATTTCAGGTCCTCGTTCAACAAATGATGTGATAAATAAGCCTCTCCCCAGTTTTTGTATAGAGTCTCCACAGTGAATTCGTCCTTATCTTGATCAGAGGAGGAAATGGATCTGAATCTCCTTAACCCAAGAATGAATGCATTAGCTGTTCTTTAAAGCTGTAGGTTCTTCTACTTCCCTATGGTGTTCTGGTTTTATTAGAAAGAAGTTAAAGCTATTGTTTATGAAGAGTCTGAATGGCTAGTATTCATTTGGCTTTATATGGACTGTAGATATCCAAGTCTGAACTAATTTTCTGAGATTCCTTTGAAGTCAGTGGAGAGAATTATGTATTTACATAGATATCACTGCCAAGAAGACTCATGAAACACAACATGAAGGTGCTTTATTGGCTGAGGTGAGAGAGCCCTAGAATTAATGGTGAATAATTCAGTGAAAGACAAAGAAATTGTACAGCCTACATCCCATCAAGAGGATCAAACGTGTCTTCTGTATCAAGTCCCTGGTGAAGAAAAGGTATTACAGGTATTTCTGGATTTCTGTAGACCAACAGTGAAGAACTTAGGAAGACCTAGGTGGCTGCCAAAGTCAGGAAAATAAATAGCAGTTGAATTTTATTCTTGGTGAAACTTCCAAAGTTTGGTTCAGTTGCCTAAATCCCATTTTGGATCTAGACAATAATAAACACAGCTATAGTTGAAGTTCAAAAGATGAATTTGATCCTTTATTTTCTTGTAAAGCATTTTGTTCTGACCCTTATCCTCTCATTTTTTATTGTTACTGGATAATGCTATAACTGAAATGCTATCATACACCTCAAGGTTAAAACTTTTTCTTCACTTTGTCATGTTGAAATTAACTGGAAAAATAGGAAAGAAATCCATCTGAACAAACAAAAGCACCGCTTTTAGAAATTCAGACTTTTGATCTTCAAATAGGCGAAGAACACTACCAAGGAGGTTTCTGTGAGTAATAGGTAATTTTATATCTTCAGTTTGAGAATAAACAACTTAATGGAAAAAAAAGGATAAATTCAGTACAAAGTAAATTGTGGAAAAATATATTTACACATGTGAATTGAAGTTGATATGAAAGAATAGTAGTACACTAAGGTACTACTCTTAGATAATACAATTTATTATGCTTCCTGAGTAAGCATTCTTACCATAAGTGGAAATAGTTTCCTTCTGCTTCCCAGAATTCTTGCAGGTTATATGCAGGACTTACACATGTTTCCCTGTATGCTTTGAAGTACTACTCCAGGGATGATGATTAAGGAAAACAGGTATTGTATTCTTGTTTCACGCTAGTAGTTTTTTCATAAGTACTGGTACAGCAAAAGTACAAAATCCTTTGGGGTCAAAAGGAAATCAAATGTAATACTTCTTTTTCTTCTTTGGCGGGTTGGTTTGCTTTCTTAAGAGTAGCTTGGAGGGAGAGTCATTCAAGAGAGTGAAAAAATGACAATGTTAAATATGCCAGATACTCATGAAATTCAATAGAATTTTTGTGTTTTTTAATTTGTTATCTGGTATCTGGTAATTCATACACATACTCAATATTCAGTGAAGACTTTTTGCTTTAGAAAAAAGATTACCCAAGTTATATTGCATTTCTTTTATCCATGAAAGAGAAAGAATTATAACATGAGTTCAATAACATCTAATGTAGCCAAGACGCTCCATGAGTACCTATTTTTAAGGTTTATGTAGGTAATTCCTAAGAATATGAGCTGGACAGAAATCAACAGAAAGCTATTGTGTTTGCCTTTTGCATTAATAGTGATACTAAGTATGAGGTATCATTTCAATTTATCTTTTCCCCTTTTAATTAAAAGCATCTTGTTATTGAAGATAAGTGACATCTCATAAGAAGGAATTTATGGGCGGAAGAGGAGAAACTGTTCCTTGAGTCAGAACTGACAGTAGTGATCTCCCATGGCTAACAGATCTATCTTCCTAGATGATTCCCATATACAAGAAATCCATGATGTAGATAAAGAATTCTGTGTCTTTGAATATATATTAGCTATAACTGAGATAAATTTTCATTCACTCATAGAATCATAGAATGGCTTAATGGCTTAAGAATTCTATGATTCTGTGATTCACTCCTAGACTATTCTTAAACCCTCCACAGATGTGGCCGTACTAGGTTTCTCTTCCATTGCCTCTGCCACCTAATGTCCTTCTGCAAACTACACATTGCTTACAAGGCTGAATATGGTCAGGCAGATATTTAAATATTTGCTAACTGCTTTTTATGTGATCTAGTAGATGACAACAAAGGGATCTAATGCAGCACCATTCAGCACCGAATATAAAGACAGTGAGATAGGTGATTATATGTTTGTTTGCAATAGTGTCATGTGTATAAGGTATGCAGTACTAACAATATTGAAACTCTTGAGAGGAACAGATGTACCTTAATGCTGATTGAACCCTTCCCACAGGGAAGTCTGCTGCCTCCCTGCTGCCTACCAGTTCAGGGACTTTTCTAGGAAACTCCTTGGCCTGTTACAGCCCTCCAGTTATTACCAGCTTTTTGTTGTTTGTGTTGGCAGTGATGAAGTCAAGGGGAGAAGCACAAGGGATGTTAGAAGGAATGTTAGGGCACTGGGGTGATAAGCTGAAAGAGCGGGAGCTCAAGTGCTGTTTTCCTCAATCTCTTCTGTAGTAGAAAAACATACTTAAAAGAACAGGAAAACCCACCTGATCAACACACAGCTGAGGTCTTGTGCCATCAGTGAAATTTTGTTCTTTTTTTATCGTGGGATGAGGTTAACCAGCTGGGGAAAAGGATTCTAGCTGAGGTGTTGGTGGGGCTCATTGAGAGGGCTTTAAACTAGTTTTGGACAAGGCAGAGTGTAAAACCAGTCTTTTATAGCCAACCAGGCTGAAGAGACAGATGAAGAATTCTATAGGCACCTGGGAGAAGTCACACAATCACTTGCCCTTATTCCTGTGGGGCCTTACCAGACATTTACTGAAAATACAATACAAGCATATCAGAAGCATATCAGAAGAATTTTATCAATTGGGATAAAACTCTGAAAAAGTCACTGTAACTTTAGATCATAGGTGTATTTAAGTGAGAAAGAACTTCTGTATGGGTTTCTTCTTCCTCACTCCTCTCCTTTGACAAAGTTACTAGTAACTGACCAGCAATAGCTATCCTGTACTCCACAAGCACTGGAGTGCAGCCTGGTATTTCTTATGACACAGCAGGGAGTTCGGACTCAAAACAGTGTAAGTCATAAATTTTGGGGCAGTTTCCCATTTTATTACATAGCTAGCATAGCTGGAGAGGCACAGAAGCCAGCAGGATATTAATTTGACTTCATTAAATTACATGCAAAGTAAAATTTAGCCCACTGAATTTACTTACAGTATAAACTCATGCAAAATTGTCTCAACTGTTACCTCTATACTAGTAAACAAAATGTAGTGATACCATAGGCCTGACACAGCTGTGTAATCACTCATGCTATGGTCCCTGGCATTATTTTGATTTGGGCTAGCTACTATATTTGCAGGCAAGGCCTTGTCTGGTGTTCAAGTTGGGCCAGAAACCATTCCATACAGGTGAGCTACCCTACAGAGTCTGGGGAACTTGACTGCTTGAAATTTATATTTTGCTGCTTCATCATGACTCAAGAAATAAAATGTCTGTGGCCTTCTCTTTCAGAAGTAAGAGCTTATGTAAGAGCTTTACTCCACAGCAGGAGAGGGAGAGGAATGTGGGTTCCTCCAGTGTTCTGAATGTCGCTGTTTGAGGAGAAAAATCCTCCAGATTTCACCCTGATTCTTTCTCCATAACATTTGAAGCCATGCCTTTCTTGGACAAATTGAGGTTTTCCACCTTTCAGTGGTGAATTATCTCTGTTGACTCATAGTGCATGTTCTCATGCTCTATGAAAAAGGGGAAGAATACCATGTAGGTGTGTATCCAAGACCACAATGACACAAGAGTGTGACAAATCCCAGCTCAGGGGCAGGAAGTTATGTTCAACATACCTCTCCAGTCCGAGTGGTGTAAGAGTTCCCGGTGTCTGTGTTTACCCAGAGATCATGGAGTTACTTCCCCCTTCACATGGAGAATGTTTTGGGAGCCTTCAGAAATGCCATGGTGGGATGGGGACCAGTTGGTATCAGGCCTGGCACTCTGGTATAGGACCACATGGTGCTTTTTTTTTCTCCCCTTTGTCTTTCTCCAGCCTGAGAACATAGCCAATATATCTTTTGGAAAATGTAATGATCTTACTGTATTTCAGGCTCTTTGGATTTCCTCTAAGTGTTTGTCACAAATGAAATTAACAAACTGGTCCATTCCAAAACTGTTGATGAAAACATACCCACCCCAAGATAAACATCACAGGACCAGAAGCACTGCAACAGTGAATGCAGCAACAATCCCACTTTTACCAGCCACGCTGTTACGTTCAAAATCTGGTCGAGAGTAAAAAATGAAACACACTCCAAATAAATGCATATATTGTCAAGAATTTATTGTTAGTGTAACTGAAATCTTAAGAGTCTAATCATTACTAGTTCTTGTGTAATTCATATAAAAATAAAGAGCAATAATAAAAATAAAATACTTCTCTATAGTGAAGTCTCAATAATAGTAGTAATGTATTTGAAATTGTTATATATACCTTTATCAGTTTCTGCCTCTTCTGCTGGAGTTATGTTCACCCTTCTACTGCTCTTCTGTTAATGCTGGTAGTTTAATTCTGGTAGTGGTGGTGGTAGGGATGTTACCATGAGTTATCAGTATCTGGAGTCCTCTGCCAAAATGACTCTGATGTTCATATTGCTGATTTCTTCTCCTTACCCCATGTGGGGTCATTTTTATGTGCTTGCTAACATGCTTTTGCACCTTGTCTATTTTGGATTGGCTTGCATGTCCATATTAAATCCAAATATCTATTGTACTTGTATAGTGGTGGGTTTTATGTATGTTAGATATTATTTCCTTGTTCTCTTTGTAACTCTTAGTATCAGTTCTGTCGAATTTCAGCTCTTTGTTTCTTTAGCTGACCATAGGTAAGGTGTTCGTAGCTGCAGGATCTCCAAAGCAAAACCTACACTCATCTTTATAAAATCTCGTGCCTGTGCTCCTCTGTGCCACATTCAGTGTCTCTGTTTCTCATTGACTCTGTTATCATACCAGGCTTGTACTTCTCTACAGTATACAATTTTATTAGAACTACAGACATTTCATTCTCTACAGTATACCTGCTTGTTACTGCAAGCTATATAAAACTATGGTGGTACCACATGAAGATCACAAGAAGAAAACACATTAGCTATAGACACCTTGTCAATTGAAGAAATTACTGTCACAGCTAAACCAAGAAAAACAAGGCTGAGGGCAGGTCAGGAAAAGTTCAGACAGAGCAAGCCTGACAAACATTAGTCCTGAGGCCTTAAAAATTCAGTACAAAGTTGATGGCCTGTTACAAACTGTGGTTTACAGCCCTACAAGGGGATATCCCATGTTTGCATAGTTTGCAAAGGCTCTGATACAACAAAGCAGATAAGGTGTACTGATTTCTGCTGACATATTCTGATGCCGCTATACCTGTATATCAGTTGAATTTGGGAATGTTTTCTGAGGTATGATACTGGCAATGAAAAAGCGATGGCCTGTAGGATGAGTAGGAGAGGAAGTACCTTTAGCTACCCTGGTGTGGAATGGTATGGGTGATACCAGATTATGAATTACTTGAGAGATAGAGGAAGTACTGTGTAGAGGTGACATTTCAACTAAAACTGTATTTCTTAATGATTTCTGACATAACTGTTACTACTGATCTTGTGGTCAAATAAATGCTAGGAAAACATAACAAAATAATTCTGTCCAAATATACATATATAAGTCTTGGAAGTCAAGGCAAAAAGTGGTGTCTGAACAGTGCCTTTTCTTTGTTTTCTTTTAATTTGCTTCTTATCAACTATGGATATTAACCAGGAGTTAAGAAAGGGTCTTAAACCCATCACTGCCTGACACTTAGCACAGGACAGAGATAGCAGCGGCCAGTATATCTCTCCCTCGATGGATTTAGAGCATTTTTAAGAAGGAGTATAATGAAATATTATTGTAAAAAAAAATGGGAAGCTTTTCTGACTATTGAGATTAAGAAGAAATTTCTGTTCCATATGTTTCCAGCCTTCCTTACCTGGAGGATATATGGAAGAGGAAAATTCTTCTATGCACATCAGATGGAAGGATCATAACTTTTACTCACTTCTGATTTTCCCAACAGATGAAAAAAATATTTTCATCTGAATCAGAACTGACTTTAGTGCAAGGAGAATTCTGAGCATTTATCGATTCATACTCTGAATATAAAGAACAATCCTTCCTTGTTAGTGTCCCCATCTTACAGGACTTTTCTTCTGATACTGTAATCCAGTGTTGCAGGTCAGGACTGGAATACTGATGTATTTCTTAAGGTCATATCTTAAAAATATTGGCATAATCAGAATGAATTTTCACTCAGAACAGAACAGAACATACTGATTTGGAAGGAATACACAGGGATCATTGAGTTCAACTCCTGACAAAAGTACCCAGATAAACCAAAATTAAAATCTTAATCCAGGAAACAATAGTTGTGAATTTCATTACACTGCAAAGGCATTCATCCGGACAGAAAGGTTTAATAATCCTGGAGAGACTGCTGTCTTTCTTGCTTCATTTTCTGACCAGTGAAACAGCTAAAAAATGACTGATTCACACGGAAGGTGAGGGCATACCTGGAGATTAAAAGCCAATTAACACCTGGGACAAATGTCCAGAGTCTGATCTCATCTTTGTCTGTTGGGCACGCAATCTGATTGCAAAATACAGTGCAATTTGAAATCTCTGTTCAAGAGACAATTGGGATTGGAATAACAAAGGTGTGGTAGACTAGGAATTAGCTGCATTGTTTGAGTAATGTTGTGTAATGTGCAGAGTACCTTCCTAGGCTGTGCCTCACTCAGCCAAGTCCTTGGTACAGCCCATCTCCCATGATCTACAGCTTCATTTACTGAAAAAAAGCAAAGCACATATGGAAGAAAATGTGGCACCTGATTTGTAGCAGTTTGATTGCACTGGAATGACCTAAAAATATCCAAAGCTATTTGGAATGTTTATTAAACTGTTTCTTTTCCTTTTTCTCTTTCTTCTTCTCTCTTCCTTTTCCTTTTCCTTTTCCTTTTCCTTTTCCTTTTCCTTTTCCTTTTCCATTTCCTTTTCCTTTTCCATTTCCTTTTCTAAATCTACAAGGTTCTGATTGCAAAAATAGCTGCCTGAGAACAATTAGGCAGAAAATACAAAATGTATCTCTTCGATTAATTCATTGTTGTACGTGTTAACATCCGTTGGGATGTCACATCCTGGAAAAACCACTCGGTTTCACTGTGTATAGAGGTTAGAGTTTACTAGTGCCCATGCTCTGTCAGGCCATATCAGGCACCTTTTCATGCACATTCAAGAAATTCACCTTCTTTTGTATTCAGGGATGTAAATATTAAACATGCTGCCAGAATTGGGATTTTTTTTTTTTGTGTTATTAATTAGATGTGAATTTTCTTCAACATAATCTGAAATGACAAGCACTAGTAAATAGATGACTGTAAGTTACATTCATGTTACAAACTACTGAGTTGGTCCTGCTCCTCTCACTGTTGTTTTCCCTTAAAATTTTTGCACAAAATTACCTTCAGGGAGAGAAGACATTTATATATTGTAGGCTTGTCCTTTCTTCTCCTTTTCTCTTCTCTACTTCTCAGCATTTTTCTTTCTCCAAGAAAACAACAGAGCAATAAACATCATACATTTAGTAAAATACAGACCCACAAGTTCCATATTTTCTATTTTTGTCCTATTATTTTAATGAGGCTGACTCTGACAAGAAGGTAGAAACATTCTGTGTTCCCACCACAGCTGTTGGGATATTTAGATTCATTGAAAGAAATATTGAGACCTAACACAGTTAAACGTTATAATTCATCACCTCCAAACAATTACATAGTTTATAATTTCAGTCAAGGGAACCATTTTTTGGCTGATGAAAAAGTGAAGAAAGAAAAAGATAACTGTATTTTTTCTATATATAAATGTAGTTTTGCATATATAATTTTTTATTTAATAAATATGTATATATGCATGTCATGAAAGGCTGCTGTTAGAATAGGAGGGCAATTCTGACATGCAAACGCACAAACTAAACAACTGCTAGAAATTCATTTAAGAGTCATTCCTCATCTCAGATGTAGTTCCAGTGATTACGGACTGATTCTCAGACTTCAATTTCTGTGGTTTTGGTCAGATTGTATAGTGTCGGAATAGTTGATTGTTTGTTTACACATCCTCACAAAGAATTATGTGAGACCTATGGTGGGCATATATACCTCAGTTACATATTTAATACTGTCCTCATGAGTACTTTCTCTTCAAGCAGCATGACTGATGAATGCAGTGGTTTGTGCTCACATAGTGCCAAATCTCCCACACAGACAAAAACATACAATTTCAGTGCTCTAATTAATACTACTTGTTCAGAACAGAATAATTTCAATTCCTTAGGTAAGGAGCCTGAAAAAAAACTGTTAATTTTAACACAGTGCCCAAATTCAGAGAGAGTCTGCAAAGAATTAAGAAGCAATTGCATAAAACCTGAAGAATTATCAGACTGTCAAAACCACCTCACCTAAGCTTTCGTTTGATTCTCAAACCAAAAACAGCTTATTGTTCTTTACAAAGAGCCTGGTTGTGAATAATTAGTTGTAAGCTTCGGGGGCTTTTCCAAAAGTAATGCCTCCTATTTTATTATGTGGCCCACAATGTCAGAGATGGATGTCATTGGTATGGTGATAGAGGTTGAACGTTCCCAACAATATTCTATTACAATTTGTTGCTGCGTGGCTGATGACAGCAGAAGGGCAGTCTGACGAGTTGGTATCTGACGTGGAAGTGCATATGAAGCAAAAGTGTGTCACTGAATTCCTTCATGCAGAAAAAAAATGGCAGCCATTGGCATTCATCAGCACTTGCTGAACACTAATGGGGACCAAGCAGTGGATGTGAGCACAGTGAAGCAGTGGGTGGTGTGTTTTAACAGTGATGACAGTGACAGCGGGTCACCTCTTCTGATGCAAATTGTTGCTTATTGCTGGTGAAAATTCATAGCTAATGCTGGTGACTATGTTGAATTTTTTTTATTTAGTTTTTTTAGCTGACAGTGTGCTCTATCAAACAGTGTTACTGTGTTCTTTGTATCTTTTCTAGATTCCATGTAAATAAACAGGTGACATTACTTTTGGAGCGACATACGCAGTTGCCAATTACAATAAATTATTGTTAAATAGAAAATTCAAGGGGAATTCCATGCAAATGAAGCTAACACTTTCATGGATCTTCAACAGAGCTGCTATTATATACTACACTGATGGATAAGAAAAATAATACTTTATTATAATCATTTTTTTCAGTGTAGTGAGTTTAATATTTACTGTTGCATGCACAGAACAAAAATGCATTGGATGATTGGATGATACACACCAGAAATCATCATTTGGGTTCTGAGTTTGCTGCAAACATAAATCAGTCACTGAGTCATGATGTTCAGGCAAGGGAAGTTTTCTTTTGAAGTACCATGGCCTTACAGCCTTCATTCCCTGCTGGACAAGTTTACCTCTGTGCTAGTTTTATCAGTGACTCATAAGAAAGACCCTCTCCTTCCTTTTATTTGAAAGCTAGGTTGTGTTGGAGCCCTCTACAGAATCGAGCTGAGGAAGTTACCTAACAAATCACTGCCACAGTATGTATTTCAGGATTTCAAAAACTGCTTAAGGCTTTGTTCACAGACTGCAGACAGTGCACACATCAATGCAGAAAACAAGTGAGAGCTATCTTACCAAGACATATCTTAATCTAGTCTCAGACTCCTTTAAAATCTCACACGTCATTATTAAGAAGTAAAAGAAGATTGTGAAGCTTATAATGCAAGTCTTAATACTGAAAAGCCATTTCTGTATTTTAATTATTATTATTATACAAAAGTATAAGTACTCTGATATTTGATACAGAGGTGTGGCTACAGAGGTTAGCACTGAAATTTCTCCATAGGTATGGCTAAAGGCAGGGACATCGTTAAGGTTTTGAAAGAGCATCGCCCCACTCCTTAGAAAATACCTTTGGGATTATTTCAGTAGCACCTTGCTGATGTTGCAACAATGAAAATAGTTAGGTCAGAGACATTAACATTCCTTCAGCTATGCTGTTTCTGTTGCATGACTAGGCAACCGAGCCCATTAAACTAATATGGGGCTGTTTTTTTCCAGTTTTGGAGTTCACTTGGCTCATCCTTGCAAATCCACACATCCCTTTTTTCTTTTTTCTTTCTTTTCTTTTTTTTTCTTTTTTCTTTCTTTTCTTT
>PPHD01013127.1:0-17558 GCA_002909625.1 Bambusicola thoracicus | reverse complement strand
TTTAAACATGTTTTCAGTGGCTCTGAGAGCATGTAGTTCTACATTACAGGACCATACCAAATTAATTACTCCAAAGATTCCTCTCCATCCATTGTCTCTTGTTCCTTTCCTGTCTTGATTCATATTTGCATCTGGAAAGGAGAAAGGTCCAAGTTATCAATCTGTCAAGAAAAAAATAGATAGCATGATCATAAATTGTAGGTTACAGCTCAAGGCAGTCAATGCTGGAACAAGGATTATGATACTCTGTTCTAGGAGGATTTAAAATTGTTATAAACTAAAGAAGTATTGAGAACTTCAGTCTTTTGACGTTGAATTTCTGCTAAGCATAATTTTATTTCTGTTTTTGAAACAATTCTTAATGCACACTACAGAAAAGAATTAAAAATAAAAAGCCACAAAAAAAGTTGGATATGAGTTTAAAATTTAATAATAGAAACTTCTTTAATGATTTCTTGGTATTACATTTAATTTTTAACCAGCAGAAAAGTTTTTGCAGCTCAGAAATCTAAGATTTAACTGTAGAGGTTGAGAAAACTTTATTAATTTTGTCTCAAGAAATCAATGATTTGAGTTTCAATCTTTTTTTAGAGGCATCTTTATTCTTTATCTCCCAGTCCGGCCTCAGAAATAAATGTCCCTTGTACTCTGTCATATGATTTACAGGTTGTTGGTTTGAGACTCGGGGACAGTAAGTCAATATTCTCTTTGAAAATCCTGCTGAGAGTTAAGATTGTCTAGCATGTGATGTGCAATCAGAGTCAATCTGCTGTTGAGAAGCTATATTCTCTACTTTGTATGGGAACACCCACTGAAATAATTTCCCAAGAGTTTTGTGAAACCTTGTCATTGAAATGCCCAAGAGGATTTAGGTGGAATCCTGGAAAGCTGTCAAGGGCATAAGTGCATGACCTTGGTAAATCTTCATTTTTATTTTCATTGCAGGGGCTAATCAAGTTGATCTTGTATGCTCAATACTACGATATGTACTGTAAACAGCAACTTACAATTTAAGAAATGCCATTCCAATTGAAAGCAGAAGCTTAATGCTGGCAACATGTTTAAGATTTTGGTTAAATAAAAAAAAGATACAGAATCTCTTGGCTAACTTTCACTTGGTTGACTACACCATTACTGACAGCAAATTATTTTACCTCACTCCATTTTTCTTAAGATTTTCTTTGGGCTAACTTGAAAATAACTCACCTGAAATATGGAGCAGAGGGAAGTTTCAATAGCTTCTTGTTCATGGTTTTTTGTTGTTGTTGTTTTCCTGGAGGAAGGGATTGGAGATCAACCTTGAGCACTTGGAATGAAGTGAAAAGCTTCATCTTTCTTGGGAATACAGTTAAATTGATTTGCCATGAGTTGGAGGCAGGGATATCAAATAACTTCAGAACGTGAAGAGCATTTTCTTTCACTTTTTTCTGTTTTGGGAATGTTTTAGTTTTTGAAGAATTTCAGGGCAGGAAACTAAATGATTAAGAAGAGCTAATTCAGTATTCTTTTTGTGGAGAAGATACTTTTGTATAGAACAGAATCATCTACAATATTCTAAATGCAGGGAGGTTGCTGTGGTCATGTAAAGGGTTTTGGTTTAGAAGTGGTGTCACCTGGCCTTAGAAAAAATGAGTGCTGAAACAGTATGACTGCTAATAATATTGATTTCTCTCTGTGGGAAAAATAACAGGTTTTTATTGCTGTTGTTTTTGTTTAAATACGATTGTGTAGAGCTTCCAAAATTTTTCTGTAGTTTTGCACAAGGTGGTATGGCAGGAGGAGTGACAGAGAACTCATGAACTCGTGATACTAGCAGCACTAACCATGCTGTGTTGTTTATTTCTTGCCAAAAAGTGGCAACGTTTCCAAGGAAATCATTTCTCCTTCTATTGGGGAAATAACAAAAAATAACAAAGCCTAACAGTGGAAGCTGTAGATGTAAGAAAAGTCCTAAGTTGGTCAGGCCAAAAAAATATAATAATATTATCATTTATTTCATTATATGATGATTCTTGTGGACGGAAGCCTCAAATTAACTGTGGAAAACTTATCAGCAATTGAAATAGGGCACCCAAAATTCATTGTCTGCAATTTTGTTGATTTGGGGACTCTGGAGCCAGAGATGGTTCTGTATTGCTGAGGACCTTAATCATCTTTCCCAATTGGAAATCTTCACATGAGCTGTCTGAAACAAAATTTAATCAGTAAGCTTTTCAGTGAACTTTTGAAGACATTTATTGTAAAAACAATAATATAATTTATGGATTTGATCCCTTTGTTTAAAATGCATAATCTTTCGGAGATCCTTCTATGATGTTACTGTGGCAGAAATTTGGAAAGTTAGCTCAACACATCAGTATAGTAGGAGATAGTAATAAGCAGCTTTCTCTTTTCATTATGCTATGTAGCGTGCAATGTAATGTTATTTTCAAGTCATTCTAGTAGCCCCATGCCTAATCTATAATTACAGGTCTGATCTGATTGCATTTTAGTGAATTGACTGCTTTTCATAACAAGTGAATTAGGCTAAACAAAGATTAAAAAGCACTTTGTGCTTTCAAGAAGACTTTTAAAAGTTTTATGGAGTGAGTAAGGTTCTTAGAGGGATTTAGTAAAACTACAGTGGGCATATTCATCTGAGCACAGGCTGTTCTGCCAGACTCATCAATGGAAGCTGCTGAAGGTAAATCTAGCCCTCATAGATCAGAAGCAGTGATGGGTCCTGTGACAGTTTTCTCTGAATTGCAGCCTGTGATTAATCTCCCTGCTTTGATATTAGTGAGCTAGCAAAGAGTTTGAACCCTTGTAATCAATGATCCTACTGGCAGCTACTGAGGTGAGCAGTGCTGGCTTCAGTTCCTGAGCCAAATGGGAGTTCATGCTGTCATTTATTTACCGTTTGCTGAAGGGAACATTTTAATCAATCACTTTGTTGTGTTTTTGATATTTCATTTGTTCACAACAGTTGTCTTAGTTTTTGGCATTATATTTCCTTCTGTTTTAACCATTATTAGCTAAACTAATTAAATGTGAGTAATTTAAATAGTAACAAGTGAGGTCTACGTAAGAACAGCAAAGTCTTAGCTCTAGATTTCTAATGTATTTTTTCAGAGTTAATGTTCAGGCTTCTTTTAATGTAAGGAGAGGGGAAACTCTGGAGAGTGCATGCAGAAATAAGATTGAGATCGATACAGCTAAGCCATCTCTAGAAAGGCAGAATGGTTGAGAAGTCTTGCAGTGTTTCTTGGTATTCACAACCTCATCAACAAAACCGTAATTGGTGACTACCTGGGAAACCAGAAACTATTACCCAAACTTGCAAATCAAACCAGCTTTGAAGAATTCATCTTGATGTTTCAAGTCCAGCATATAACAGGGTTGTTGTTACTCCTGCCCTCCAAGCTCAGAGGAAGCCAAAGGTCAAGAGGTACCTAGTTAAACTAGTTTGCCTGCATCTGTAGGAGAGGCTCACCTGACAAAATAAGCTATGTTGCAATGAAGCATCAGTTAAGTGTGTTTCCAGAAAAGAAGCCTCTCTGTTTTGTTATACTCTTATACTATGGTTTAACAGAATCAATCCTTTATTTATGTCTCCTTAGATGTTTTGCCTTTTAAATTAATTGCCCTGTGGAATTCTCTGCATGATAATGTTGAGTAGAGTTCTCATCTTACAAAATATCGGAGCACTTATCTGGAGAAAAGGGAGTGATATGAAGTATGAAACTGTACTTTAAAAATTGCGTTCTTTGTGCCTTGAAATCTTGATATATGTATTTCATTTTAATCTGTGTGCTAGTTTGTGACCCTTAGCTCCTACTGAGAGTCAGAAGCATACATAGCCTTCCTGAACTGCTCAATCTGTATCTGGATCTCCAAGTTTGCTAAGAGATGTGCAAAATCCCAATGGTCAAATGATTCCCTGGTGAGCACACAGCTGATAATACTGAAAAGCTGAAGCTATTCAAGTAAGCGTTGGCATTTATTTATGCTTGGAGCTTTCCCTCTGGATGTAACTCTTTTGAGATTGTAATTTTTTTTTTCTTTTTTGTGCTTGTGGAGGGTTCAACTTGGCATTTTTTAAAATGAGACCTTCTAGGAGAAAGAGATTTTTTATGTAGCCAGTATTGGAAGAAGAAAGCCAAAAATGTTCTTGGGTAGGCGTGCCTTTATTACCAGATGATACAATCAAAATCATAAGACCTGATTTTTATTCTCAATCTTTTTAAAAGGAAAATCTTATTTTCTTTCTTTTGTTCCTCTTTTTTTTTTTTTTTTTTAATCTGAGTAGAAGATTCCCGGCTGTAGATTACTTCAGAATAGCAAATGCAGTGGCGGCAGCAGGAGCAGTTTGCTTTCCTTCTATTACCACACCAGTCCTTTCCAAAGCAGAAATACTTCAGATTTGTCCTACTTCATTTCATTCATATCTTCCAGCGTTCTCTGTGTATTCTCAAAACAGGATCTAAAACTTTGTGCAGTTAAGGATCAAATTTGTTTTGAGGTCATCTTAAGCTTAGGATCTTTTAGGTTATCTTCAGAAAGAATCATAGAATTGTAAAATGGCCTGGGTTGAAAAGGACCACACCAATTATCTAGTTTCAACCCCTCTGCCATTGGCAGGGTCACCAACACTAGACCAGGCTGCCCAGAGTCACATCCAGCCTGGCCTTGAGTGCCTCCAGGGATGAGGCAACCACAACTTCCATGGTCAACCTGTTCTAGTGCATCACCACACTCTGTGTGGAAAAACTTCCTCCTAATATCTAATGTAAACCTCCTCTGTCTCAGTTTAAGACTATTCCCCCTTGTCCTCTCACTATCCACCCTCATAAACAGCTGTTCCCCCTCCTGTTTATATGCTCCCTTCAAGTACTGGAAGGCTGCAATGAGGTCTCCCCAGAGCCTTCTCTTTTCCAAGCTAAACAATCCCAGTTCCTTCGACCTTTCCTCACAGGAGGGGTGCTCCAGCCCTTTGATCATCTTAGTGGCCCTTCTCGGGACCTGCTCTAGTCCTGCTCTAAAAAGATCCACAATCTTAGTTTTATTTTTCAGTAATAAAAGCCAGAGAGTGGACTTGCTGGAGTGACTTGAAGAACATTGTTATATTTAGGATATGTATTCATTCAGTTCATAACTGAACACCTTCCCAGTTTGTAACACAGACCATTTGCAAGCTAGCAAGCTCATTCAAAAATGGTATTACCTGACTTTTTAGTCCCTTCTCCCCTGTTCCTGTGACTGCATCTTGAAAATGAGTATGAGAGGAAATTTAAATAAGAGAAGTCCATTTCATAATAAATGCAATCAGGTCATGATTTGAAACTTGAGAGTAGTTCTCAGATATATGAAAAAAACAACAAAACAACCCATGAATCAATTTAAAACACTAATGGATGGAAATTAAAGGTCAGAAGAAAATAGTTTTTCACATGAGATGGACTTTAATTACATGCATTTATCTGAAAGGAAGGAAATATATATTAACTATTTTTTTTGTGTGTGAATAGAAATAAGCACTGCTATCTATGTTGCATACACAGCTTTTACCAGAGAACTTTGAACTTCAAGGTTTATGCTTATTTACGTATGGCATGCATGCATCTAAATTGGTGCTTTACTCATGTCTTTACTTGAGGATGTGAACTGTTTTATATCTGTGGCTTGTATGTTTACTTCTGTGCTTCTCCACTTGGGGTAAAGTTGGACATCACACATACTCAAGGAGAACAGCTTGCTCTGCTCAGTGAGACCACACTCAGTGACCAGCTGTGCCTCCCAGGCCTTTTCATCCTGATAGATTATGGAATTTCTTTTCACTAACAAGAGCTTTCCAGAAGCTATATTTTAAAAAGCTTAACTTTTTTATTCATTTGTGAAAACTTCAGCATATTGACTCATTTGACATGCTGACATTGCTCCATTGTAATGTCTGGTGTATGTTGTGTCAAGTCCTTCTGTTGCGAAGAGGACAGAAATCATTTCATCCAAAATGGATTGTGGAATCGTATTTTAAATCACCCAAAACTTCTGTGATATGTGTGAAGATGCATGTTACCTGGTTGGTTTTGTGTCTGTAGGCAGCTACATAAGATTATTTACATGCTGTGATGCATTACTCTCTTTTTTTTTTTTTTTTTTTTTTTAATGGCCAAGGCATCTGCTAAATCTTCATTCATTACATGCAGTTACTGAAGCACTGACACAGGACTGGAGCAGTAACTGCTGAGTGGTATTTTAAAGTGTGAATATGCTTTGGCACATTTCACTACAGTTAGTTCTTTGATTTATAAAGGTCAAATAGTGACTGCATAGATCAAAATTTGATTTGTTTTCAGTAAGGGTCTAACTTAGTCAATCAATAGGCTACCACATTGTTTTCTGTTCAAATCTTATCCTAAGCATTTTTTCTGCTTTTTAGAACCTAAGTGCTCTTGTCTTCTGCTCTTGACCTTACAAGTGAACTCATTGATCACCTTCTGAGACCATTTCAGCTTTTTTTCATGTGGCTGAAACAGAGTTATATGACTCTTGAAAATGAATAATTTATGTATTATTCAAACTCTTTTCTGTGAATTGTTTTAGGAATGGTTAAGAGTTCCTTTGAATTGAAGAAAGCTACAAATGTTGGGTCGAAAACTTATAAGTAAGATATATATTTATGCTTCCTGTTTACTCACCTAGTTATTTTGCCAAATACCCTTTCTGAAGTGATCAGTACAAAGAACGAAATAGTGCAATCTGAATAGATTTCCATGTAATTTTATATTATGAATACATTTTCCCAACCTTTTCAATGCTTTTGCCTTACCTAATCGATCTTATTGGTATAGGTTTCTGACTTTAGTCAAAAGCTGTAGTGAGTCCAGGAAAAGGGTCTTAACTATAACAAGATGATGATGAAATCCCAAGTTTATGCTTTCCTTTAGTTGAGTTTGAAATGATTAATAGGAACACACACACAAAAAAAAACAACAAACAATAGTTTCAGTTTTTGGCAGCTGACTGATTTGTTCTAATCATCATCATTTCCAATTGCAGTGCTTTTGAAAAGGATGATCTTCAAATTGCTAGTCTGTGAGCTATTTACGGAAGATGAACTAGAAGCCTGTCTATAGCAAAATGATAGAATCATAGAACAGTTTGGGTTCAAAGTGACCTTGAAACTCATCTAGTTCAACTCCCCTGCCATAGACAGGGACATCTTTCACACGGTCTGGTTGCCTAAAGCCTTGGCCAATCTGGCCTTGAACACTCTCAGGGATTGGATTGCCTGATTTCTTGCATATGAGAATTAAGAGCTCTTTTATGTAAAGTGTCTTTAAAGAGCTCTCAGCTCTTATCAGTTCCTTTATCCCTTTGGACAGTGTGCCAGGGGGATGCCATCCACTCATAGGACCAGAAGGCCCATGTCTCCCAAGATCGTGAACTCTACTAGCATCTGACTATTGCTTAGGGGCAGGTGCATGCATCCTAGGTGTTGATTCTGTGGAAATGCTACCAAACTAAGGCCACTAAAGGAATATGAGAATGAATAAATATATCAGTAAAGTATTGCTTCCAAGACAGACTGTCAAATTCAGCATACTGAGGTGCTGCACGTCAAGTGAAGTGTTTTAAACTCAAACCTTCAGTGGGATTTCTAACTTGTATTTTTATTGGTCAGCTTTTAAAAGCTCAGATTTGAGGGATGCAGTTCACAAGTGATGAAACTCAATCCTCTAAATCTCAGAGGTGCTTTCTGGAAATGTAATCTTTAACTTAAGGGCTCTAGCCCTTAAATCTGCTGTTTTGTAGAGAATTGTTTTTGAGTGGGAGTGTTAATAAACACTGCTCAGTAGCAATATACTGAGTGTGTATCTGATATGTGTGGTTCTGGGGAAAAAAAGAGATTCATGCTGTAGGGCTGCCAGTTGCTAGGTGGGAGAACAGGGGACTCATCGCTTCTTTATGTTCTGATATCAGTTGGGATACAGTTAATTTTCTTCATAGTGGCTGGTATAGTGCAGTGTTTTGGATTTAAGAAAAAAATAATTTTGATAACAAATTGATGTTGGAGTAGTTGAGCACTGCTCACACAAAGTCAAGGACTTTTCGGCTTCTCACACTGACCTGTAAGAGAGATTGCTCCCCACCTGTGGGGGAGTGAGCGAATGGCTGTGTGCTGCTTAGCTGCCTGCAGGGTTAAACCCAAGCATTTCAGTTCATCTTGTTTTTTTTCCATAGAAAATTCCTGTCTGATCATGTTTTGCAACTCTATTTGGACTACCAAGTATTAGCTGATTTTGGTTTGGTGTGCCTTGAAAAACTTCAGTATGTGCTATCAAGTAGCCTCTGTAAATACTGCTGGGGCAGAATTAATTTCTGACTATTATTTTAGACACAGTGCATTTTTTTTATTTTCTAAAGAAGGTAATATTCTGAAGAAAGCAGAGATTTTTACTCTGAATAAGACTGGTATTAGCAGATGTGGTATTGTATATGTTTTTTTTTCTCTTCTTGTGTTTGTTTCAAAGATTCTGTTTTCAATCAGCGCCTTAAAAGATCATGTTTAATGTTGCGTCAAAACTCTTTCACAGACATTAATTTTTGTTCTGGCACTGGTAATGTTAAGCAAATATCCAGGGTTCTGATCTTTTTTTTCAGTTCATTCTCTGTTTAGACATTACATATTAAGATAGTTTGATCTTATTTAACAGCTTTATGTTTTAAGGAGAAATTTCAGTTATTTTTTTTACTGAGGAAAAACATCCTACTGATCTGAAGAGGTTTCAGCCATAGGTGTGAAGTGCTCATGCTGTACTAATAGTCCCAGGAATTGGGCATGGGTTTCCACAGAAGCATTGATAAATTTATAATTTGCTTGTTTCTAACTTGCAGTGAGAATTAGTGTGAGTAGATCTTTGAGACCTCTGAAAATCCTAGATTTGAATGACCTCTTTTCCTAGCTATTCTCCCCCAGAAACTGGAGCTAGCTTTGTTTTCAAACCTTGTGGCTTTGATATTTCTTGTAAGTAACACTACTACTCTTCGGATTATTCCATTGAATAAACAGGATAAACTGGAAGCTCTATGCGCCGTGAGTTTGTCATGTGTGTTTACTGTCACCTGCCCACTCAGGACAGTGATGCAGATGAGCTGTTCTACAGGTGTGAGAAATCTTGGGATTGGTTGCCCTAGTCCTTCTGGGAGAGTTAAGTTTCCCAGACATATGCTGGGAATATCATACTGCTGTGTCAAGGAGGTCAGAAATTTCTAAAGGATTCTGCAAACAACTTCCAGTCATAAGTACGGAGCAAACCAGCTGGGAAAGGTGCCCTCCTGGATCTATTCTTTGAGAAAAGGGATGGCCTTTTGGGAAAGGTGATGGCTGATGCCTGTCTTGGCCATGAAATAGTTGAGTTCAATGTTTTTGGTGTAAGAGGAAGAAAAGACCAATAGGGTTGCCACTATGGACTTAAAGAAATCAAACTTTAAGCTTCTTATAGACAAGGTTAGCAGTGTGCCCTGGGTCTACACAGGTGATGTTGTTTCATATATTGTCCCTTCCAGCGGGTTGTCTGCTGATAATGACAAGATCCTGAGCAAATTAGACCTCAGCTGTTTCTCAGCCTAGACCTCCTTTTATCCCAAAAGCTTAATTAAACGATTAGAAAGCACAAAAACAGTGCTTTGACATGTCATGGCTGCTGTGGGAGCATTGAATTTTATTGCTGACAATGCTCTGAAAATTCAAGTACTTCTGCATATTGTTGCTTTGTCTCAGGACTGCCAAGTCTGGCTCCTGATACAAAAGTCTCTGTTCCTGGGCAGATTCAAATATCCTGGCATGCCTTTTATTCCATGGGAGCTATTTGTAACGCACAGAATGAGTTGCAGTGAGGATCCTAGTAAGCATGTAGATGTCATGTATTTGGATTTTCAGAAAGCCTTCCACAAGTTTCCAAGCCAAAATTTTTTTAAGAAACAGCACTGCTGTTGAAGGAAAAGTTCATTTATAGAGTGAAGGGTGATATAAGAGCTGGGAAGTGAAGTTCATTGGTGACTTACTGGTTTGCAGTGGCTATTGTGGTGTTTGAAAATAAATTTGAGAAATTGTTTCTCCACGTTTGCAATCAGTCCTGCCACTTCCAATGTCTCTGGGATTCTTAGGGAAGATGAGGGTAAGCACAGCACAGTGGTATTGCCTTACTTAAGAAACAGTGTAGGATTTTTCTGATTTTCCCCTGCCCAGACGCAAGAACAAGTGGATACTTACAAGTTGATGTTGATCTAATCCTATGCTGATCTAATGCAGTGATGTGAGTATGTTCTGTTTGCTTACACGGGCTGTCAGGGAACTATGTTCTATCATTATTTATTTATATTTTTTAGAACAGGGAACAGCAGTCACAGCACATGTGATCTGTATGTGTTCCTACTGTGTAGAATAAAAGAAAGTTCTGGAGACTCTAATCTCAGTCTGCAGTGTAACATAAAACCTATGCTTTTTTAATTCATGCTTTTTTCAATTTTAGACACTAAGTGGTGGTGAGGAATTCTCAGAATGGTGACAATATTGTTCTTCCTTGAGATTTTCTTGTGTATAAAAAAGAGAATCAACTCTGGTTTGTCTTCTTTCCTAAAGCACTTTGCTAAGAAATATTGCAAATATTCAGGAGGGTATCAGCTCAAACTCCAAACTAATTTGTTTGCAAATGCATACAGAGCATCAGAAGTCTTGCTAAATACATTACTTTCAGTATCTTCCTTTGCTAAGATTACCTGAAATTTTTAATCTCGAAACCCAGCTTTTATTCATTTAAACTTGTAAAAAAAATGTAACTCTTTGGTCTAAAATTTCCCTTGTTGGTTATTTGCCCAAAGCTTGAATGATTTGATTACTGGGAACATGTTGAGGCAAAATATATGCATAAGAATCATTCAAGTAAGTTTACAGGCTCGTCACTGAGGAACTGTAGTTTAGGGAAAATTGTTTGCAGTAATATATTTTCATGAATTCTTCCCATGATATTTATTCGTATAACTTTCATGCTATAAAAACACACAATAAAAAAAATTGTGCAACTACAACTGCGTGAGGGACCTGGAGTAAAACTAACTGAACTACTTTATTTTGTTGTTTTACAATTGTGAAGTTACTTGGCCACGGTATCTTAAAAATAAATTAGGACTTAAAGAATAATATTACTTCTGTGTAACAGTGAAGAAGGCAGTCTGTCCTGTGTATTCAGTTGAAAATGTGAAGTACAAAACTTAGAAGTGAAATAATGAAACTCCATAAGTTCCTATGAACAATACCCAGAGTCATCCAATTTTTAAACCCATTTGGGTTTTCATCTTTAAAAACTTTTCTTTCTGTTTGCATAAAGTCATTGTAAAGAGTCTGAACCACAAAACAGCAGTCTCTTTATTTGCTGGGACTTCATATTTAGGACTAGACTGCAGTGTTTCCATACAGCTTAGCGTGTTTTCATAGTTTAAGAATTTGAGCATAGGTGTACTACATCTAGGGCAAGAACAAATCAGATTCCGAAGCAGGATGTACTCAGGAAATCAGTCTCTATGAAGTACACTGATGCCCTCACAGACAGATTAAAATAGTTTTATTTAGTCAGAGCAGTAAGGTATCTGAAGAAAGCTCTTCACAGTTCAGGTATGTACTTTTTCAGTTAAAAGGTAATAAGTTTGGGATTGTCTGCATGACAGGACTTTTAGGTCAGAATACCAAGTTTATTCTGAAAACCAACTCATACTGAGAGAATGAAATATTTCAAGAGGTTGCCTAGTTTGCAACATACAGCCCTCCCTTTTCCTATATTTCTCGTGCCTTTTATCATGCTCAACAGAAGCCCTGTTCAGCTGCATCTTGCCCGACAGTTAAGATATATAAAATGCCCATTTTGTTCAAATGAATGACAGTAACCTTTATTCTGAACAAATAGCTAGTCCAGCAGGGGAAATGCTGCACTGTCTCTGCAGCTCTGCTGTGCTCACTCTTCATCCATTATGCCTAAATAACAGTCATATTTCCCTCCTTTCCCTTTTGCCAGCTCTAGTTCCAGTCTCTGTAAGTGATCACTGTATGGTTCATTAAGTTCTTGTACGTATAAACTGATGGTTTGGGAGTTGCTGAGATCTACAATTGGTAGGATCTGGCCACGTTTCCTCAAATTGTGTTTCTCTGTGGCAGTTTTATGTGGAAGGACAGTATACTGGATGTTCTAGATGGGTAGAATGTTTCAAAAAATGAACAGGTGTTGAATGAGCTGGTATTTAAAATTGTGACTAGTGTTCTAGATATATTTCTGATTTCCCCAAACTGTATGAGAACTTTACTACGTGTATACCAGAGCATATGTAAGTTGAATGGATAGAATCAGATGAATACGTTTTATTGTTTTCAGTTGAACTACAGTTAAAATTAAGACAACTTCATAGGCAGAAAAATAGAGCAGTAGGGAATATGTAACTAGGAGTAATAATAAATATGTACCCATGAATGCTTCTGTCATGTGATTAAGCTTAAACATACAAATGGACTTGCTGTTTTTATTGTGAGCCTCTATCTAAATATTTAGAGTACAAAAATTCAGGAGTAAATTATTGAAGTGTACTTCACTGAAGAATATTATTTTACCCTTTATGGTAAAGAACACCAACACAAACTTCTACTAATTTCTGTGATGTGCTAAAATTTTCACTTGTCTTCAGGGGAATCAAGATTTTCACATGCAACATGATGTGTTACTGTCATGTAATGTGGTTGTTCTCTGTTTAATGGACATAGGCTGATAGAAGGTACAGTTGCTTTTGGCAAATTGCTGCATGGTCCTGGGCAATATAATAGCAACTGAGGGAGGGATTTTTTTCTTTTCATTTTAGACTTGCAATACCTACAGAGGCATGGGTATGCCCAAACATGGTTTGTTTGGTTTTTTACTTTTTAGGTATGGACAGTGAGTGAGTGGGGAACTAGGACAGAGTTTGTTATGCTCAGCCAAGTTGGGGGAATTCTTGAACTGTCATTTCTTCTTCTGTTTGTTAACAGAGTCAGGGGTGAAGACAAACTGATATCAGTGCATCTGAAAATTTTGCATAGTCTGCTGAAGGTTTCATTGATGGTAATCCAGACCCTGTCTGTGTATGTTCAGTAACTGCATAAAAATATTTTTTCATATGCAGTAACTTCACAAGCAAAAAAATATTTTTGGTAACAGATTAATCATTTGAATAGTTACTTATAGAATATTTTTCAAAGTACTGGAAGTGCATGAGACAGTTTACTCTTCTACAGATGGAGCTCATGAGGCTAATTAACATAAGATATTTGATTAAAATACTCATTTAGAATAAAGCCTAGCACAGATAAAATAACCTCAATTTTCATGGTCTCTGACTGCTAGACCTTCTAATTGCTTAATTTTCTCTGAAATAGTTAATGTGTAAGTACCTGAAGTGCTGCTCTTATAATTAGAGCATGACAGTAAGCGGGGGTTCCTTAAGTGAATAAGCAAAAACAAGGTTAATGTTGCACAAAACTGTAAACTGTTTCCAGTGCTTGAAGATGTTAGTGATGTGAGTAGAGGAACTTGAAAAGCTGGAGAGGAAAATGTAGAGGGTACTTCTCTGGAACTCACTCTCTTCCATTTCATCAGAGTCCTAATTCCTAAGGAAAGGTAATGTCTTTTCCTTAGTATGTTCGATTATTTCTGGAAGTCAGAACGGTCTTTCTGAATATAGCCACCCTGGATAACTCTAATAATCCCAAGAGAAATGCTATCTTTGTTATTCTGCTTTAATAGGATCTGTATATGTAAGTACAAAATGAATGCATCTCACGTGACGCCCTGTGTTTCTGCAAGTAGACATAAATTGATCTATCTTCACTTACGTTTACGTCTTCTAAATCTGAATCAGGATACTGATCTGCTTGAGGCTCCTGAGCAGTGTTTTCCGGAGTGTAAAACAATTTGAAATAAATATATTCTTTATCCTGGGACGTAATGTAAACTGACAGTCGTTGCTTCTGTAGTAGTAAAGCACTGTGTATTACAATGCATGAGGCTGGCTGGTGTAACGCCTCTATTGTAAATGCTTCTTGCAGAGAGGGGAGGAGTAGCAGTTAATAATAAAACTGAGTCATTGTATAACTGGGGTTAATAGCCTTCATAGTCTAAAAGCAAATTTTCATCCTCTTTTCCTGGACTCTGAAGTGCCCAGTTTGAAAATAGCGCCAAAACTCTTGATTTGGATGGATGCAGAGGAAGTTCTCTACTAGCTTCTTGTATTGACCTGTCTTGGCAGTTCCCTAAATCCTTCTCTTCCCTCCTACTCCTAGGGGTTTAGGTTTAATCATTTACATTTTTGAATGAATCTTTGCTCAGTTCTCTCCCTGGGGCGCTTGATGTGCCCAGGTAAAGGATCAGCTTCTCAGCACCACAGCTTTTTGGATGTGGTTTGCTAAGCAGAGACTACGTGTTCTGGCTCAATCTGACTTTGGTTTTGTGGTGGCAGGGAGAAGGAGTTCTGCTGCAGCAAGACTGATATGTAGCTGGGGCCTTTGAGCTGTGGAGAACTGACCTGTGTTTCTAGCAACAGATTGCCTGGCTGTGGGCTGAGAGTTTCCACACGGTATATCTGGATTGCTGGCCACTGTGTTTGCTGTTTCATTTGTTGTACTCCCTGTGAAGCTGGTACTGTCTGCAAGCGTCTGTTGTGGTAAAGGAGGTTACCAGACGTCAGGTGTTATATGTCTATAGACCATGATATCATGGTAAGGCTTATAGGGATTTTGGTGCTTGGTGGGGCAATCTCACAGAGATTATGGTTTCTCCCCCCAGAAGTGCGTAGTCAGATGCAACATCCTCTGCCGTAAATTGTCCTGGCCCTGCGGAATTAGGTTATCCAGGCATTTTTTTAGCAACCAGTGTGATTTCGATTATGGAAATTAATTAAGTTACCCTTACTTACTACTGGAAATCTGAGGATAGAATACAGCCAGAAAGCTGTTGTACAGCAAAGAACAGGTCAAATGTAAAGCAGTATTTGATTTTTTGTGGATCTAGGGCCAAATAAATTACCTGGCCCTGCTCTGCTGTACTTTGTATCATATTCAGCTAGATATTCTGTTTGTTTTTTTAAATAATCTAAATATTTTGCTGCATTTCCCTCCCGCCTCTTTGCCCTCTCTATTTGTATTACTCCAAAAATGGAATAAACCAAGCTTCTAATCCCAGTGATGTGGTAGCAGGCAGTTGTGTTCAATGGGGATTCTCGAAGCTGTTCTTCTCAGTATGCAAGTCTAAGAAATAGCCTGCTTTCTTAATAAAACCATTTCACTTTTGCATGTCTCATCAGCACTGTAAATACAGAACACTTCTCTGCAACTTAACCTGCCATCTGGGGCTGAATTCTAGTAACAACCTACCATACGGAGTAAGTAAAGAATAAATGTGAGTCAGCTCTGTTGTAAAGAAATACAGCTTTGCAAGTTCCTGCTGTAAATTTTAGAGAATTGTTCCTCTCCTCTGAATTAGAAATCTGCCAAATTATCATGAAGCAATTTGGATAGTCTGCAAATAGTTATTTCCTGGATAGCATAGTGAAATTTCTAATAATTGAGAGCCCTTCTGTCTGCAGAAACTTTTGCTTGTTTATTTATTTCAACGTTATGGGACGCAGGAGATAAGAGCACAAGCTGTCATTAGAGCTGTGCAGATACTAAAATGGCCTCTAGCTGTCTGAAGACCAGCATACAAAAGTACTTTCATAATAATCACAACAACAATATGTTGCTCTTACCAAGGCATTTCTCAATTGCAAAATATTTCATGAGTGTTAACCACTTGACTGTGTTTCAACACCAGCAGTGTCTGAGAAGTCTAGGACTGATTCCTTAATGGCAAAATCAGTATGGTTCTTTCTGCCACTTGAACCACACACACAGGTGTAACCAGAATCAATTCCATAAGTAATTTGCCATGTTGCTTTAATTTTTTAAATATCTTCTGCATTAATATGCTCTAACATACATGAGGCTGATAGGAATACAGATAGATATAATAGGAATTTTACTGTGAATTTGGCTGTGTTACGGAGGGCTAAATGCAGCTATGAGTGGGGAAGGGAGAAGGGAATTAGCAGCAGCGCAGCCATCTAGTATGAGTGGGAGAACATGCTGCCACAAGCTGTATCAAGGGGTGGCAGAACTATTCGGATTTCTCTAAGCTTGTTCTCATATATGACACTAAAACACATTATCTGTGTTTGATTTCTGATACAAGAAAATGGCATTTTGCAAGTATTTTGAACAACATTTACCATATGAGAGGAAGCTTGTGATCTATACAGTGCAGCGCGTTCCACATTTCTACATGTATGCTGCCTGTGTGGCAAAATCTCGATGCATTTACTTGCAGGTGGGTGAGGAGGGCAAGAGGAACTCATTCATTTGCATGGAGTAGTGCAGAGCTCAAGAACTGATGCAGCTCAAGCAGAAATGGTGCTCTGGCTCACTGCTCACCAATAAGATTGCCAATACTGCTCTTGGGTTGCACTTCCTTCCATTTCCCTTTCAGAAAGCAACTGGAACTGTTGCCAGTTACTAACTTCTTAGCAGGAGATCCAAGGCCACCAACTGTATTCCATAGAGGCCATGCAACATCTACTAACTGGAGCAATTTTATTTGCTACCAGATATGATTTAGTTCTAACTAATTTAAGATGTGTAACTCTATTTAATTTCCAACTGCAGCTTCAGAACAGATATGTTTGCTGATAAAAAGCAGTTCCTTATTTATCCTGTATCTGTTAGTTGTGTAGGGAATGAACTTTCAGTACTCTTAAGGTACCATACATGAGCTGTTTTGGACACACACACAAAGAATACCCACAACATTTAGTTTGTAATAAATATCAGTTGTTTTAGTGTGAGTGTGTAATCTGCGGAAGATAGCGTTCTTTTGACTAAATGATAGGACTGTACAGCAGACTTCTACCATGCAAAGAGAAGAGAATTTTCTTCTGTGAAGAGATGCAACTCTCTTACTTTAACATCATCCTAGCCTTGAGAGCCCAACCCAGAGGAAGGTTAAACAGCCATCATCACTCGATCCATCAAGGTAGCTCAGGCCTCTTGAAATGAATCACTGTGTTCTAGTGGGCCCTTTAACCAGAGACAAGTTAGGATCTATCCTGCAATCCTGTCCGAGTACGTCTCACGCTTCCACCCAGGGAAGCTGCATGCACGTGAATGCTGTAGGACTATACTCCTGGAACAGCTTGGCATTACAGCATTTTTTGAAGAATATACTCTCGAAGTCATTCTATAGCAGAGGAATATCAAAATGTGTGTTTACTGTTTTGATGGATGGGGGGCAAGGATATTTTCTAAGTTGTGTATGAGGGTTATATGCCCTTCTGAAAATCCTAATGTTTTGGACCAGGTCTTGTGATTGTTCTGTCCAATTTATTCAGACATTTGGATCAGGAAGGGTAGTGTGTACATATGAGAGATCAGATTTTGTAACCCAGAGATAAGATCGTAACAGCTTCTACTA